>PKML01070395.1:31432-43794 GCA_002933935.1 Eutrema yunnanense | reverse complement strand
TTTTTTTTTTTGTCAATTCGTTGTTTTCATTACTTACATTGTTTCGTCCAAACCCGGACAAAGGTTACAAAGAACCGATTTAGCTAAAGTATCAGCTGAAATATTACACTTGCGAGAAACATGAAAGAAAGATAAAGAGGAGAAGAAGAGTGTTACAAGGCTTCGAATATCGAATAAGATGCTTGCAATCTCGTTCTGATCCGCACCCGTGTTAAGGGCCTTGATAAGGACGTCACAGTCCGAAAATATTTAGAGGTCAATACTCTCCACTGAATTGGTATGTATGAGAGCCAAAAGCCTCGCCATTGTCTCTGCAACAAGAGTTGAGGAGATAAAATGCTTACCCTTCGATTCTTGAAGAAGAGTGAAGCCATTTGAGAAAACATTTCCTATCTTGCAGGAGTACCACTCTGATTCAATAGGTAATAAAACCAAAGAAATAGTAGAACGCCCTGAAATTGAAAGGAAGTTTCGAGTAGCAACCTCATATTGAGGTAAGAGAAGGCTAAAGGACAGCCTATGAGCCTCATACTGAGGAAATTGAATTAAAGGGACACTCATACTTAGGAAAATGAATCCCAATAGAGGCCAGAGACCAAACAGATGCCAATCGATCCTAGTTGTAACAAAGCCCATACCTTCCAAAGTGAAAATGGAGTAACGTCTAAAAACTGCAGCAAGTCGACGCACAACGGCGAGAAGGGTGTCATCTAAACACATCAAGGAAGCCGAAACAACCACGGAGAATGAAGTGGAAGTGCCTAGATCTAGAAATCGGAAGGAATTAACGATTATCTGAACTAGATCTGAAGGTTGCAACTGAGACGTTGAGGTCAGGTGGAAGGTGAGTCAGAGATAAATGATCTGGCGGAGGAATCTGGTGGGTCGGGTGGAACAGGTGGGTCCAAATATGACCAATCCAAGCAAATACCAAGATCATTGAGATACACCAAAGCTAAGGTGAATATAACAGACTCACATTCCCATCGACATAGACGAGCAAAGTTGTTATCTAAGACATCTAAAGAAGTTAAACTATCCCTACCGAGAGGGAAGGAGATCCACAAGACAGAGGTATACCTGAACGGACCAAGATCCGAAACGAAGTCGAAATTAGATCTGCATATTGCAGTAAGGGATCGCATAGAGGCGGCAAGGATGTAACCATAGGACACAAGGGTTGAACCACAAGAAGGTTCCGACGGCTGTTGTAGGGAAATTAGCTTGACGAACTGGAGAAGCTGACAAAGCCGGTGGGTGGAGGAGCTCTTTGGGGAAGCAGGCCGGTCGGGGGGTGGAGGCGGAGGATCTGGAGGAACCGGCGGGTCAGGAGGTTCTGACGGCTATTGTAGAGCAAACGAGGTCAGATTTGACGAACTTGACGACGGCTCTGCCGAAATCGAGACCTGCAAAAGAGAAACCACACACGAAACCATGGGAGAAAAGAAGAGGAGGGAGAAAGGAGAAGATTTTCACCGGCGGCGAGAGGCCACACCGGCGGCGAGAGGCCACACCGGCGGTGGCGGAGGAAAAGAAACCCTAATCGCCTAGACCTAGAGAGGTTTTTTTGTCTTTTTCACGTTTCCACGTTCTATATATAATCGATTTCTAATCCTNCAAAATTAAAACTTTTGTGATATCAATGGTTTAGAAGATTATGGTTTGTATTTGAAATTTTATCTCCAAAAAATGAATTTTTAATTAAACAAAATTATTCTGTTTGGAAACAGAAAATCTAAAGGTTAAAAGTTATCCAGAAAAGAATAGATTTATATGCATTTTTCCTGTTTGGACATAAAAAATCACTTTGTTTTAATAGTTTAGATTGTAAGTTTTACTTAAGAATAAAATAAACAAATCGTCTAATACTTTGGGTTTCACAGTTTTCAATCCATCATAATTTGTTTACTTAAGAAAAAAATAAACAAACTGCTTAGATCTAATAAAATTGCAGAATTTTTTTGAACACATTAACATTCAACAAATACGCAAAAAGAAAAACTAATTTTATAGAACAATCAAAGCTTTAAATAACCATAAAAGAGATGACGGTTGTACCTTATGAATTTATGATTGAATTATAAGGAATAGTTCATTCCATTACCTTATTGTCCACATCTAGATAACCAAATTGATAACTTCTCAATTTTACGTTCAAAATTCTAAAATATAAAGTTACTAAATTATATATATATATATATATATATACCTTATTATATAAAGATGGATCTCTCAATGTGAGCGTGACACGTATGATAATTCTCACTCACGAGATCGTGACAAATTGTCACGGTTAATTTAGATATTGACATATGTTAATATAATTGAAAAATAAATAAATGAATTAAAGTAAATATTAAAAAATGTTAAACTAAAAATGGCAATCCTAAAAAAAAGAAAAAAACAAGAATAAGTAAATAAAACTTATACTAAAAAAAGTGACAAAAAAAAAACTTAAAAGTTTATAATCTACAACACGACCAAACTTAAAAAATAAAAATTAGTAGGATAATTCTCACTCACGAGATCATTACATTTGTCACAGGTAATTTAGATATTGATATGTGTCAATTTAATTAAAAAAATAAAAATAAATTACAGTAAATATTAAAAAAGTTAAACTAAAAAAAGCAATCTAAAAAAGTAAAAATGAATTAAAGTAAATATTAACAAAGATTATACTAAAAAATATAATCTTTAAAAAAGAACAAACAAGATTAAGTAAAAAAATTTATAATAATGGAAAGTGACAAAAGGAAACTTACAAATTTATAATTTACAACAACGACCAAACTCTACTCTAAACTTAAAAGAAAAATTATAAATATACTCCAAACATAAACGGAAAATTATGAATATACGACCAAACTTAAAAGTTTATAATCATTTCCATTATGACAAAATGAAACTTAAAAAAGAAAAATTATTAATATACAACCACGACCAAACTCTATATAATAATCTACATATTTCTAAAGTTTTAAAAAATGAATTAAAAAAACATATTTCAGTTTACAATTAGTAAAAAAATCTTATTATATAAAGGAGAATGATTCAAAGTTAGTAACTCGCAAGATTGCGACACGTGTCAAGTTAATCCATTAGATTTTGACATGTGTAAAAACAATTACCAATTAGATTTTGACACATAATATTAACAATAAAGGAAAAAAAATATAATCTAAAATTAATCCTAAAAGTAAAGTTAGCACAAAAAAAAAAAAAAAGTTTCTTTTAGATTAAAAAAAATTATCTTAAATTTTTTTTTAAAAAAAAGATAGAATTTTGTTTTTATTAAGGAAATTAATAAAAAAGAAATACAATCATATAAGGAAAA
The DNA here is from genome assembly GCA_002933935.1 of Eutrema yunnanense. Lineage (NCBI taxonomy): Eukaryota > Viridiplantae > Streptophyta > Magnoliopsida > Brassicales > Brassicaceae > Eutrema > Eutrema yunnanense. The sequence continues at coordinate 40,457 of PKML01070395.1, read as the reverse complement.
AAAATTCTAATTCCTCACATCTATATAACCAATTTGATAGCTTCTCAATTTTACAAAAAAAAAAAACCGTTATATACACCCGCTACACATAAGCTACACCCAAGTTAATCTTCTGTGTAATTGAAATTATGATGTCACATTATCTAAAATAAAAGCTTAATTATGATGTACGCTCTTGCAATTATGTTAGAGGAAATTATGCTTCTTTATGTACATAAGCAAGACTAATAGAAATCAAATATATTATTACGTATTAATCGATTCATTAAGGGTGTGATCTATGTTCATGCATAGAGGTGTCGGTTAAAGTAAATATGATTTTGATCATTTTCCAAATTTTGACAATGTTCCTTGGTTTGGTGAAATTAAACTGGAAGTCAATGACGCTTTAAGTAAACCGGGCCAAGTCGGTGATGTTGACTTTATTAAACTGTTTTGGTTTAGGGTCCTAATTAAGTCAAACATTTTAATTTCTTGGTTAACTTGATTTTAATTTGGTTTACTTTTGTTTGGTAAAAACCGTTTAATCTGATTTAATTCTTAAACCATATTTGTTTTCAAAATTTAATTTGGTTTATTCGGTTTTTTTATTTAATTTAATTTGACTTTGGTAATGGTTGGATTTAGGGTTTGACTTTGGTCAAAATTAATTTGGTTCGATTTATTGTAAACTATTTAATTAAACAGTTTAGTTTGATTTGATTTAGTTAAGTTGGTTTATTTGATCAATGTTTGACTAACAAAATCATATCTTATTATGTTTTATTTAATAAAAAAATTATTATATTTTGATACGTGTTTAATAAATTTTTAATTATATTTTAACACATACTATTAACAATAAAAGTAAAATTTGCAATCAATTCATAATCTAAAAAGGAAAATGAAAAAAGAATAATAGTTATGTTTAGATTAAAAAAAATATAAATGAAAACCAAATCTGTAAAAAACATATTTCGGAGTAGAATATAGAAATTAAACAATAGATAACAATACTAAAAAAAAATGAATAAAGCCAAAAAAAAAACTTTAAAAGATTGATCCATATTTCAGTTTAGAATTAGAATAAGGAAATTTTTGTATATAAATGTGAATGTTTCAGTTTTGATCAAATTTTGTTTTCCATTTTTTCATGGGTTATAAAATATTAAATTACAAACCCGCATATATGCAGGTACTTATCTAGTTGAATTAAAAGCAAAAAATTGAAAATTTAATCTAAAGCAAGATGATTTAGAAAAATGCTAATAACAAAATGGCTACATACAGTCTCACAGAAAAGGAAACTTATGTGATATACAATCTAAAGCAAGATGATTTTTCTTCTCTAGTAATTACCCGGTGTAGGAAATTAGATTGTATTTACTTTTGTGAAGCGTGATATGAATTCGAAATAGTAGCTAACCCGGGATAAATTCAATAAGAAACAGATTGTTTTTGATCAAATAGTAGCCATGTCAACCAAAAATTCTCATCTCATCTATCCCAGTTAGATGTCATGAGCTAAATAATTCACTTTAAGTCAATGCGACTTCTTTTTTTGGTTCTTAATTATATTATTATATAAATATATGGTACAACATTAGTAAAAATGTCCATATGTGTCTCCAGCCTCCTTTCATTGCATTCCAGCCAATTGCTTCTTGGACACGTAACAAATCTTTTTGGGGTTGTCGAGGATATTTTTTCTGTTATCAAAACTAAATTCGGAATACCGACTTTGTTCTCTCGAAGAAAGAAAATAGACTTGGAGAAAAGATATTTCCTAGTCTAAAACAGAGTACAACATATATAAAAAAAAATAACATAGAAGTGGCATAAAACAGAGTACAAACAAATAAACTAGAGTAGTTCCTTAAATAAAATAAAAAAGTAGAAATCCATAGAAGTGGCATAAAAGAGAGTACAACACAACAACTAATCATAAGTAGAAAAACATAAACATAGCAACAACATTCTTCAAGTAGAGTCTTTTGGAACCGCCGGGTTTCCACTCTGAAGAAGCCTAGTCATGGAAAATAAAATTTTAGAAATTAATTAAAAACAAAAGAAAAATCGCAGCTTGTACCAACAAAAATTGTACATAGAACTGACTGGCTACCTTCTCTGTGCCTTGAATCTTGAAACTGGTTTTGATGGTTGAGACCCTGAAGACTGCTTACATATAAACAAACAAACAAAAATATGCAATAAGAATCATGTTTCCTGCATTGGGAGTGTTGTGTTGTTTGAGTGGTAGAAAAGTACCTGCATTTGGCCGTGTGTGTTGGTTTCTAGATTATGGTCATGTTCTACAATCGATCCAGTAAAAGGCTGCATGATTTGGTTCAGATATTTAACGAGTTTAAAGGAAAATCGGATCTACCTGAACAACTATAGCAAACGCTTGAGAGGAAAAGATATCTAACCTTGTTAGTATCAAACTTGGGCTCCGGTTTCGGCATAGGTGACTGCACCACAAACAAAATTGACATGATGATTGGTGAGATGTTTATTAAAGGCTAAGTTTTGTTGTAGAAAGATGAGCATAATGCAGGGCCGTATTAGTTTGATTTTGAATGTACAGCTGATCTATTTGAATGTACCTCAACATGAATGATCTTTGCCTTTCCTCTGGAAGCACCGGAGGGAAAGTCTCTGTTACCTAGAATCACCGACTCCCTCTCGAGTCTAGTGCTGTAATAAAAAAAAGAAAAATATAACCAACATCAAATCAGGACATTAAATATAATGAATACAAACTTAAGAAAAGTACCATCTAGCAAAATCCAATGCCGACTTTACACGCGCTCTAATGTTCTTCATGGTCTGCTTTCGATCTCCAAAGACACTGCACTGCATCACGATTTCGGAAAGACTGTCCGAGGTACCGCCGGAGAACGGTTTCGTCATTAGATGCCCAATGTCCTTAGCCACATGCCCGCCTAGAACTCCTTCGTTTAGCAACACGTGTTGTACTTCGAAAACGAACTCAGCTTCCTCTCCCAATTGTATACCGTTCGCTCTCAAAATCTCCATATCTTTCTCGAAGTTGAGGTTCTCCACGTACTTGACCATCTCGAGCGAGTACGGGAGAGTCGATTGCTCCCACGTGGTCCAGTCCAACCTGTAACTATGAAACTAAGAGCAAAACAAATGTAATTAGAATCTTTACACTTATTACATAACAATATATCTTAAACCAAAAGAAAGAAATCATAATACCGTCTTGGGAAAGCATTCCCCGTGATCAATTGGGATCAAATTCCCTTCTTTATCCAGCAATATGTTATCTTGGTGTCGGTCCGTGTTACCGTAACGAATATCCATCAATGTCATTTTCTGAAATTGATCATCGATACGGAAAACTTTGTAACTACGGTCACCTTGATTGTACCACCGATTGTTCGGGATGAATTTCTGTAGTGACCCTCTTGTCCACATGGTATCTCCTTCCTTTTTGAACTTCTTGCATCGGACCATTGTTGTCGGAGGGACGCCTCCGAATCCATCTTCTTCACCGTCCTTGGGGAGATCCAAGAGAAAAGCGGCAACCTCTCGAATAGCTCTTTCTCCTTCCGTCAATTGTTCATCACGGTCTTCTTCGTCTACCGGTTTGAACACTGCAACCTTCTTCATATTTTCATCCATCATGAAGTAGGCTCCGTTAGTAGCACGATCGATCTTTTGGGCAAAGTGGTTTTTCTTCAGTCCCATGTTGGCAGCTAAGACGATATCCCGTGCTTTCGGAATTGGAAGTTGAAGATCCTCCACCACTAGATCATCTTTATCTTCCAAAACTAAACTCTCCATTCCATAAGTCTCCATATGTTACCTAAAAAAAGAACAAATATGAATCAATAATCGTTTATAAATTTCCTTAAAATACTGTTTGGTCAATCATAAAAAACAAATTCATTTTTAGTTGGAAAACTGAGAAAAAACTGTTTGAAAAAAGAAAAAACAAATTGTTTGGTGGTTAACAAAGCTGTTTGTCAGATAGAAACATAGAAAAGAGTAGACTTAAAAATAAAATAAAACCGAGTGAAAAAAATTAAAAACACAACATATTAGTGTGGCACTGATGATAGTAAGTATACGTATACAGACTCAAATAATGGCATTTTTGCATTAAAAAATAAAATATGTAATGGTAAATATATATAGCCTGATGGGCTAGAATCGTTTCACGGTGAGATGCATCGAGACGAGATCTCAAAATCAAATCAAATCAAATTGTGAATTAACACTATTGTAACTTCATAACTCATAAGTATAATGATCTGGAAGAACAACGGGTTTAGACGTATCGATATTTATTTTCATATAATTTTTTTATTAGCTAATAGATAGTTAACAGCTTAATTTTATAACACACAGTTTTAACTTGAATGATCAATTTGCAACATATGACTGTTAAATACGTTGTAAGATGTAACTTACTGCACTTGGTGGAAAGCCGCAAAAGAAGCAAAGGCTACGTACCGTTGAGTGTAGAGCGAGTACAGGTGAAGAAACTGAAAGAAAGAGAAGGGAAGATGTATGAACAGGTGATTTTACATACTGAATAACTCTGTTTTTCTGATATATTTAGGAAACCAGTCTCACCTGTTCTTTGCAGAATGTGATTCTTGGCAGATTTGGAGGAAAACTTGGTGGTGGAAGTACAAAGAGACCCGCAGAGAGTAAGCAGCGTAAGCCAGAAGAGAAGCAAAGGCAACGTACCGTTGAGTGTAGCGCAAGTACCTGAAAGAAAGAGAAGAGAAGATGTATGAACAGGTTACATAATGAATAACTCTGTTTTTTCTGATATATTTAGGAAACCAGTCTCACCTGTTCTTTGCAGAATGTGATTCTTGGCAGATTTGGAGGAAAACTTGGTGGTGGAAGTACAAAGAGACCCGCAGAGAATAAGCAGCGTAAGCAAGAAGAGAAGCAAAGGCAACGTACCGTTGAGTGTAGCGCAAGTACCTGAAAGAAAGAGAAGAGAAGATGTATGAACAGGTTACATAATGAATAACTCTGTTTTTCTGATATATTTAGGAAACTAGTCTCACCTGTTCTTTGCAGAATGTGATTCTTGGCAGATTTGGAGGAAAACTTGGTGGTGGAAGTACAAAGAGACCCGCAGAGAGTAAGCCAGAAGAGAGAGAGTCTTGAAATCAACTGTAGGGAATTTCAGGAATGGTGTTCTTGATGTTAAGCATATGCTACATTCTGGTTCTTCAAGAACTAATGACAGAGCTAAAGAGATGAACGATTACGGTAAGAGCAAGAACAGAAGAGAAGGAGGAGGAGAAGTAAAGAAGAAAGGGGGTGGTAAGAGAAAACGCAAGTCGGGGTGGCTGTATTTATGAACCAGGCAATTGATGAAAGAGGAAATCATAAAAATTGAGTAATTTAATGAGTTGTATTCACTTGAATATAAATAATATACTCAAATATCAGATCCAAAATATTTAATAGAAATAGCCGATCCAATCTGTAAAAACAAAACTTGCTAATTCCAATTAAAATTAGCTTTGTACGGTAAATTAAGCTTTCAACTTTCTCTAGCCCACGTTTAATCTTGAGACTTTAAGGTTGTTGTGAAACTTTTTCTTACAGTAGAAAAATTAGAACTATTAAACATTACTTGTTTTGTTTGTCAAGGACAGTAAATGACAAAGTATGTTAGAGTTCAAATCATTGAATAAATTTGTTGCTTTTTTCTTATTGGTCATTTTCTTTGGTAACGATTACATTTCTTTACTCCAAAATTTAAACTTTAAAAATCCAAGATTACTAGTTGGAAGCATGGAACCTTAAATTACAATTGTACATATAATATATCATCTCACACAATTACCAATTAATTTCTTCGACTGTTAATTGTCGACTAAGCTCAGACTCTTTCACGGCACAGTCCCAATTTACTATATCTTCCTATTTCACGGAAGTGTAACGGATCCTTGGCATTTTTTTTTATTAAACATTTTCCCCCATTTAGCGATAAAATTATACATGTAACATTTGTTTGTCTATTTTCCCCTATATTTATATTTTCTTTTTGTAGAATATATGCTCATTATAAAAGAACTGTAAAGTCGAAGGATATATATAATTTTGAAGAAGAAATGTTGACGGAAAAAAAATGATATTTAGTTTACATGTTTAGGATATATAAAAGTTCAATTTTTGCCAGACCATCAATTTATAACATATATTACACGCAGATTTGCCAGACCACAAATTTACTAACGAGAAGAATTATTTATACATCATAAGAAAAAAAATTATAAAAGAAAAGCAGATTCATTAATGATCAACTGAAAAAGTAAGGAATAGCTGCTGTCAGTTCTAGGCCTCTTCATATTTGTAGCATCCGATTTGTTTTTTGTTTGGTTCCTTTCTACAGGCTTTTTATTGGGTCAGGTCGGAATTGACTCAAATATATGCAGACTTTAAGAATATATATGATTTTGTAGAAGAAATGTTGACAAAGAGATGTTATATCTAGTTTACAATTTCATTCAAAAAAAAATCTAGTTTACAATTTATTACATATATATAATTTAAAAATTGCCAAACCATAACATTACACTATATATGTACACATCAAAGTTAAAATCCTTGATTTTTTCTTTCCTTCTTGTTGGTCTTGTACTTTGGCCAACGATCACATTTCTTTACTCGTTCACTAATCTCTTATCCTATTCTTATATATATATATATAAAAAGATGCAATGATCCATTTCGAGCGTTAGTTAAAAATTAAAGGAGATGAACCGAGACTATACCTAAGAGTGGCCACCGATAGAATATCTTTGACAATTTTAAATATATATTCCGTATGGTATTTGGATAGAGAAGCAAAAAACTGATAGTAGTCTGAGTGTCAGATAGTAGTCTCAGTGTCTGGAGCTATGATTCTTTGACCCAAGCTGACAATTTTTAAACATGCTTATTTATTATTTTGGGTGGGTCTCATCAATACGATGTTGTTAGGGATAACGCCCAAAAGTGAGATTTTGTGAAAATAATGTTGTTGAAAAAAAAAACTGATGATCATTCTTATATAAACACAACTTTACAAACGCATTGGGATTATAAGAAAATCATTGGAAATCTCTTTGTGGGCCCTACTACTTGATGATCGATCAACCGTAGTAACTCAACTCAAGTAATGAATCCAAATTTGTTGTTTACGAACAATAGTAATTGCTCGTCGTATTATGTATATACTCTATGTTTGCATTTAAACCTAGGCTGCAAATTAAATGTTGTGCCCCTCAACATTTTTTTTTAGGTTTGGATAAGTAGTCTCTAAACGCTGTCAAACAAGTTAGTGGCACTAAATTAATACAAAAATGTTTAGGGCAATCTAATAATTTCACCCGAAGAAACGGGCTTGTATATGTATGTGATTAATCATATTCTTTTTGTCGTTTCTATCTTATTTTATTTTTACATGTATCTCACAATAGGAGACAACATTACTAGCTGGAAGTATGGAACCCTAATTAAAATTGTACACATCATCTCACACAATCTCTTCGACTGTTAATTCTCGACTAAGCTCAGACTATTTCTCGACAGTCTTAGAGATCAAATCAACCCTTGGAACTATTTAATTAGTCTCAACAATGAATAGAGAAGTTTACAAATCCAGTTTCGTCGGTCATAAAAACTAATCCACATTTTGGTAGAAAAGATATACTATAAAACTCAACGTAAGTTAATTAATTTTTGACATTATTTTTTATTGTTCGATCAAAAGAAATACAAAAGCTGTCAATCACCAATTCTGTTCAGCCACCTAATCGTCAGGGTCATAAATGATTTTTGTTTTCCAACTGATTATACATTTATACATAAAATCTTAAACTTATATGGAGTAATTATAAGAGAAAATAAAGTTAGTCAATTAATGGAATTATGCAAAATGATTATATCTTTTGTTTTTATCCACGAGTAAAAAAACTACAACATATTAGTAAGATAATGTTATTTTCCCTCTACTGACAGTCACATACGTATATTTTTGGAGTACAACTTCCTTCTTTTTCTTGTCGTCTGTGTATAAGGGTGTCAATTAGGGCCAAAACCCGACGGCCGGCCTGGCCCGATCCTGAAAAATAGCGGGTTCGGATCTCGAAATATAAGTCCAAAAAATCGGGTTTTTCAGGCTAGTGTGTTTTCGGGCTTACCCCGAAAAGCCCGGAACTTTATATTTTAATTAGTTAGAGCCCTGTCCGGGCCAGGCCGGACTTTGGAATATAGGTCCGATTTTTTTTCAGACCGGACTCAAATATATGCGGGTTTTACGGATTTTGGGCCGGACCGGGCCGGACTAACCCGATTGACATCCCTATATGTGTATATGGTATATGTGTAAGATACAACTTATTAGTTCTGGTACGAAACATATATAATTAAGAGAAATTATATCGAAAAGTATAGGGCTGGGCATATTTATCGAACTGAATTAAACCGAACCAAACCTAATAACGTTATTTGGTTCGGGTTCGGATAACCCGAATAACCCAAATGGACACATTTCTAAATTTATTCGGTTTTTGGTTCGGTTCGATTTATTAACCGAATATCAAATTAACCGATTGGGTAACCGAATTAAAACCAAACTCATATAATACCATATAGGGTTTTAAACTTAGTAACATATTTGAGTCTTTGATACTTCGACTCCTCCGCTTCTTTGTAATTTGGACAATATTTTTTCTTCTTTCTTTGTTCATTTTTGTTGGATAAATATTTTTTCTCACAATGGTCAAACTGTTCATTTTATCTAAAAATACATGTATTATATAAAATAATCAAAATTATCTTAAAGTGATTTTAGTTTGGTTATTAATTATAAAAACCAAAAAACCCGAAAACCAAACCGAACAGAACCGAAATAGAATTTAATCCCGAATGGAATCTAAAATTTTAAAACCAAAAAATCCGAAAACCGAAAAATCGAACCCAACCCAACTAATTAACCGAGCATATGGAACATAAATGTCTCTGAATATAAGTAGAGAGAGAGAGAGAGAGAGAGAGA
>PKML01070395.1:16656-30709 GCA_002933935.1 Eutrema yunnanense | reverse complement strand
TACCCAGAACAAACGATGTGTTTCTTTTGAAAGGATGTTCGTTGATCGCATCAGCTCCATCTGCAATCACAACGCCACATATATCGCAATCTTTCCCCTCCTATAAATCCAAAACAACACGCAATATTTCAAATTTTGAACACCCGAATCTGGTAATGATAAGATACATAAAATTTTGAATTCTGAAATCATACCTTGAGGTAGGTGCGAGCATCGATGAAGGAATGAAAATGGCGGAAACAAATGTGAGAAGCGGAACCATGGCTACCGAAGGCGTTGAAAGTCACGGCGGCCATCGAGGATCAGTTATGTGAGTGAGATTTGTTGGATTTTTAGAACCGAGAGAGGATATGTTCTTCGGAGATGGGGAACAAGGAAAAAATCACAGATCTTTTGTCAGCGGTTTTTCACAAAGAAAGTAATACTTGGGCCAAAATATCTATAGATTCCGGAACAGAAATGTAATATTATACGTTCAACTAAATATTTAACTTATGAGAGATTTGAAATGATGTTAAGAAAATATATATAAAACTATAATTAGAATCACATAGTAGTCAAATACTACATATAAACACATGAAAAAAGAATAATATTTCAACATATGTACACAACATAATTAAAAGAAAAAACTGTTGTTATATACAAACACTAATAAGGAGAAATAACAAAACACACGCATATATACACAATGCAACTACAAACCGACTATTAAACTAAAATTTGAAAGAAAAAAAAAATTGTTTCTTAAAAAATAGCATATAAACAAATTTATAAAACATGAATGTAAAATAAGTGCATATAAAAAACATTATAAAACATGAATGTAAAATAAGTCCGCGCGAAGCGCGGGGTTCAATCCCTAGTTTTGATAAATAAACCAGTTTCAAGACATATATAACACACAGTTTGTGTAGTACAACGACTGATCAGCTAATTAAAATATAGCACAGTTTGTTGGCAATGTTAAAAAAAAAAATCATTTCCAATTGTTTAGGCAATAATTTAATTTCGTACATAATAAGTTTATAAAACCTCAAATATATGAAATAGAGAGAGTAATAGTCAGGAAAAAAAATGGATCACTTTAAAATTCGAGTTTTGCACCCACTCTCGATTTGCAAAATCTGAGGTCAAGCTTTTGTTTTCTTTATTAGAGAATTCTATTTCTTTACAAACCGCAAAGGGGCCAAAACGCTAGACTCCTTTTTCAGCGCGTGATTACATATGAATATTCCAAATGATCATGTAATTTCCTTATTGGGTTTTGTATTAGTTTTTTTTTTGTTTTGTTTTGAACAGCAGGCTTTTGTACTAGTTGATTTAATTAACTTGTGTTATAGCTAACTCATTACACATAGTAAGTAGGCTTATGTAAAAGTTGATGGCTACGCTTGTTTCCTTTATAACACATAGCAGAACGACTGTATAGCTTGATAGTTTAAACTAAACCATCTTTCAAATGGACTTCTAGCTAGTTTGCATCGATAGGTGGAGTCTCAATGTCTCCATTGATTTTTCAGATACCAACGTTCGCATAGCTTAGTACAATTGTTATGGCGGCGGTAACCAAAGCTGAGATAAGTAGGTCAACGCCGGCATAACAGTTGCGACCGAGCATATACCAAAGAAAAGGATTCACATCTCTATGGTTCTTGAGAGTCTCTGGTCATCCACATTAGCGGCCGCAGATGCGCGCACTGATTAATAAATAATATGCAAAATTAGAACTGCAAACACACATCCAATACCCCTTTCTAGCGAAATGTTTTACAAATAAACTTATGCGATAACTAAAAGATGTTGGTATTTTATTTTCTGAAATATGTAAAAGAAAACATTTTTTTATTTCTGGTTGTGTTTGGTTTTAACGAGTTCGCTTTGAACTATCCCCATCCCAATTTGGTGGTCTAATGGTTTCTGAGAGTCCACATGTTCGCTAATTTTATCGTACTTTTTGAAAATGGTGATACTACTTAAACACGATATATCATGAACGGCTGATTCCGGGACACCATAAAAGATTATGTATAAATTAAGGTTCGGGGGTTATTAAATAAATAAAGAAATATAAAACACTATCCCAATCTCATTTTGAAACAGTAGGTTATAGTATTGTTTATATACTTTATATTATAGGGCTAGACCGTTTTATGGGCCCATTAATGGGCTTCATACTTAATGACTTAATGTATCCCACGGAGACATCATTTGTTCAACTTTCAGAAGAAAAAAAATACGTTTTTCGATCTCGGTATGGTCCGGTTTAAGTTTTGCACCAGAAGATTCAATATATATGTCTCCATTTTTAGTACTATGTGCGGACAAATTAAAGGGCAAGCTTGTGTTGATACCTTCTTTTGCCTCCATATATAGACAAGATAATTGTGGGCATCAAGCACGGAGATATAAGACCAGAGATTTCTAATGTAGTTAAAAAAACGTATAGATATGATATAGCTAAAAATGTAGTATCCAAAACCTGATAAATGCATGAATTAGTTGTTGAAGGATTTGTTCGTCTTTGTTGCAAGTATAATTTGTTGGTTCGGTTTAGATATATGTTATGGTTTATCCAACAACAAAAACAAAATCTGAAATCGAATCAATTTATTTTCTTTCTCGTATGGATTTCGTGTGTTGAACCATAAACCTAACAATTGATAGCAAACAATTACTTCTAAAAAATTAAATTTAATAATTTGACACGATTTCATTTCAAAAACAGAGTAATGATAAATGGTTCATGAACATCTCTGTTATATGACCCCAAAAAAAAAATAAAAAAAAATACATGGCTAAATTAGCAAGAGGTTAACACAGTAAGCAAAAGATAAAAGTTTCTTCATTAATCGTCAGATTTCCAGAAGAAAAAAAACAATTTCCAAAACCAAAAAACCCTAAATCGAATCAAAATCCTTTCTAATAAGAACAAAATAACCCAAAACAGCACAAATCGCAGCAACAGCATTGCCTTCTTTCAAAACAACCTTAAACACAAATACAAACACTTCTCTTGTGAACCTTAGACATGATGATCTTTGTATCTGATGTAATGAAATCTCACCCAGAAATCTATCTCTTTCCTTCATCACCCATCATTGATTTATTAACTAATTTTATTTGTAAATGTGAAATCAACCGTGAACCTTGACGATGTTGTTGACGTCAAGCTTATCAACGGCGGTGGCGGTAGAAACTTTTATCAAGTGGGGAAGAGAAGGAACGCAAACGATGGTTGCCAATTTGCGGCCAAGTGCGGAGATTCTGCGATCAGATAACCGGAGCTTTAATAGCCGGTTTAGTCACATTGGCTCTCTACGTCTTCTTGCTCATCTTCTCTATCCACTCCGTCGTCGACCCTTTTCTTCTCCGAAAATCTTGAATCAAATTATATAAATTCCAAGATCAAATACTCTCATATAAACATATATATATATATATATCTATATAATTTTGTAATTTTGATTCTTCTTCAAATTTTCTCCGCTTTCCTGGATTTCCAAAATGAATAAATGATTAAAGAGGTTCATTTATTATCAAATGAGGTTGCTTTTGGATTCGATGTGTTTAATTTTTGGTTTTGATTTTATTTATTTGGTAGGGTTGACTAAAAAAAAACATGGGACATCATTGGAATTAAATATTTACATATACAGAACAAATTCTGTTCTATGCGTATCCAAATTTGGGACCCAAAATTCGATATATTCGGTTTGATTTTGGTTTGTAAAAGATGGAAAGTGACATGAAACCAATCTCTTTTATTATAATAATTGGGATGTAAGATTGATTTACAACGTAGGATTATACGTATACGATTGCTTTAATTTATTCTCTTTAACATAAGTCTGCTTCCTAATAATTTAATTCAAGGATTTCATCGTCTGAATCAGGATGTTTTCTTCAAAGATGCCAATCTCACGGATGTACGTGACGTGTCTTCATGGAGAATATATATATTGTTTGGTTATATATTGACAAATACAACCAAACAATTGGAACAAATTTGATGCTTGACCATATCGTGAGGACAGAGTTGTGCAAATTAATGAGCATTAATATATTTTTTCCATACCAAAATATAAAAAAACTTGCGCATACGAATAAGCTATTGAATATTTTTTGTATTCGGAGTAGGATTTTTTTTGGAGAAAGCATGAAATCAAAACTATTGAATATTTTTCATTAATTTTTCATTTGGAGATTTCTCAGTTTATTTAAGGAGTTTCTAGATTGGATAAGAAATGCATAAATCTAAATCACATATTTAAAATTGATCTTGGAAGGAAAATATGTTAAAACTGTCATGTTCAAACTTTGCATAAATAAATTTTGGATGAAAAGTTTCCGAGCTGCCGGCGAAGAATCTGTCGACAGAAACAACGCGGATTTGGAGAGTGGGCTGAGCCACACTGCATCGAACGGTCGTGAGAATGCTCCGCGGTAAGTCTTCGTCTTGAGATTTTCAATTTTTATGAGATGTTCTCCACGGCGGAATCAACACAATTGAAAACCCCGTAACTCTTTCTCTCGGCAGTATATTCCAGAGGTTATGTCAATGTTTCCGAGCTGCCGACGAGGAATCTGTCGACAGAAACAACGCGGATTTAAAGAGTGGGCTGACCCCCATTGCATCGAACGATCGTGAGAACGCTCCGCAGTAAGTCTTCGTCTTGAGATTTTCAATTTTTATTAGTTTTGATTTTTATGCCGTGCGACTCAAAATACAGTGGAGAGGAGGAGCTAGCAGCCACAATCCCCGTAACTCTTTCTCTCGGCAGTTTATTCCGGAGGTTATGTCAATGTTTCCGATCTGCTGGCGAAGCTATGTCAATGTTTTCGAGCCCAATAACTATGCCCATTTTTGTAGGGTTGTATAGTTTAGAATCAAAGATATTTTGTTTTAAAACTGTCCTAAAGAATTCCTACCCAGAAGATGATTCAGTCTACCTAAGACATAGAGTACATAATAATCATGACTAAACACTACAAAATTCAGGATATCTACACCGTAAGGGGCACATACATGGTTGAAGGCGAAGAATATCAGTTGGACAGTACATGCTTATCATCGTAGGTTATGGCTACACAAAAGAAAGAAATCTCTTTTTCGTGGTTCAAAAGAGTTAGGGAATCGGGTCAGGTTAGGGGTTAACGGTCGGATTATCTTAATCCTGGTTTTTTAAACACGATTATCGGTTTATTAAACTCAACCACAATTTTTAGTTGTTATGTTGTAATTATAAGAAAATACAAAGTTCAGGATGTTTAGTAAAGAATAAATTTGTTTGGGGTGTGTAATTATAAGAGATTTTTCAGTTTGTGTAAGAAGTTATTAATTATGAGAGTTTTGAAGTTTTTAATTTGGGTAATAAAATGTAGAAATGTAAATCACATGCTTGAAATTGATTTTGAAATAAAAATATGTCCAAAACTTGCACGAATGAATAATGATAGTAAAAAAGTATACGAATACGATCCGCGCATAATCATTAATATTTAAAATTTTGTTATATTTTTATGATATAAATAAAATGTTCATATTTCATATTTTGTCTAAGGTCGTCAATATTATTAAAACGGGTCAGGATGAATGATCAATGATAGGTGTGGTGCCAGCATTTTTAGCTTCCTTCTTGAGTTTATTTGGGATTTTTGTCTTCTTATCCGTATCACCCAACAAANGTACAGCAGTAGAAGAAATGGACGAATTAATGTATATATACGTTCTAATTATATTCTGTTTGTTAATTCTATCGGTTTAATTATTATGTTAATGATATGTATCTTCAAATCGGTAAAAATATATATATATATATATATATATAATAAAGTCATGGGATATATATGATTTTTGGGGTTATATCTGAAAAATATATATTTCGTTGTTTTTGTGGATATATAGCTAAAACCCTTTGTCGTCGAACAAAATAAATAAATAGCTAAATTAAAACCTTAGTTATTAGCAAACATTGATTAATAACTTCCACCCTTCTGGTTAAAAGTTACAGTCTTAATTTGATTATACTTTTTGAAAGTCTGCATGTTTGTTAATTTGATTATACTTTTTGAAAATGATATTTACGTCTTAAGCGCGATAGTATTAACGGTTGACTCCGAAACACCATAAAAGATTATGGATAAAGGTTCGAGGGTTTATGAAGAAAAGAAAGAAAAAAAAAACAATCCCAATCCCATTTCGAAACGATGGTTTAAATACTTTATAGGGTTAGACCATTTTATGGGCCCATTAATGGGCTTCATGCTTAAATGTATTCAACCGGCCCATCATCTTTTAAAAATTTAGAGGGGAAAAAAACGTTTTTGATCTCGGTATGGTCCGGTTAAAGTTATGCACCAGAAGATTCAATATATATATGTCTCCATTACATTAATAGTAATATGTGCCGACAAAATAAAGGGTAAGATTGTGCTGATAAAGCTTCAAGCAAAACCTTGTTCTGCCTCCATAGACGAGATAATTGTGGGCATCGAGCACGGAGATATTAGACCAGAGAGTTCTAAAGACTATCATCTCAAAATGTAGTTAAAAAAAACGTATAAATATGATATAGCTAAAAATGTAATATCCAAAACTTGATAAATGCATAAATTAATTAGTTGTTGAATGTTTTGTTCATCTTTGTTGCAAGTATAATTTGTTGGTTCGGTTTAGATATCTATTACGGTTTATCCAATAACAAAAAAAAATCTGATATCGAATCAATTTATTTTTCTTTCTCGTCTGCACTGGCGAGGATTAAAAAGACTTGTTATTAAGAAAAAAATCCAAATTGTCTCATAGATGGTCGCCTTCTTCACATCATAGCTATATGTTTTAAAAAGTAATTCTGAAGAGGAAAGGAGCAACGGTTGAAGATAAGTACAAAATGAGTTCAATAGGGTTTAATGAGAGTGGAAAGGTGCCAAAGGTTCACGAGAAGGAACCCAAGAAAGTTCCTTTGGCCGGAGTTGTTTATAACTTTTTAGAACAAAAAGAAGGAATGGATATATATATATTCCTGCTATGAACGGGTGCAAAGATCATAACATATCTGAGACGCCAAAATTTTGGATTTAGTGTGATTTCTTGATTTTTGTGGTGTTGTTTATGCAGTTGGAGAGTTTAGATGCATACTTTTCAGGTATCTGCTAAGAGGGAACCGAAAGGGAGAAGAACTTCAAAGCAACGGGCCGGGTAGCATAGTTGATGTCCCTCTCAGTAGGCGGCTCGATCCCTGAGACCAACAATCCGTTATGGTATGGTGCATTCCACGCCATCTCAAAGGGCATTCCGGTGCTCTGTTCGGGCGGAAACAACGGTCCCGGAGCTTACACTGTCAGTACCATAGCTCCATGGATTATAACAGTGGCTGCCACCAGTCTTGACCGGTGGTTTCCCACACCTTTAAGTTTGTAATTTCGGAATACATGTATCTTGTCAACTCCAAGCTTTGTGTAAAACCCATCTATTATTATTATTATAAGGAAGGTTTTAAGATTAACTCTCTTTTTGTCCACATCAATTTTTTATTTTATAATATTAAATTGTTATAATTTATAAAATAAGAATTTTTAAAATTGTATTAATTAATTAGTATACATTTCATATTCTAAGTAAAGTATAGAAATTTTGTATACACCTTTTTAGAACATTTGATATTTATATAGAACTACACCTCGGATTCCTTAAATCCTTAAATATATCGTTAAACAAAAAAAAACATGCATAGGCTTAGTTAATATTCTTGGATGAACAAATGCAAGTAAAATTATTACAAGATTGCACACCTGTGTTCCTTCTAAAACAATGCCTAGCACAATTTTGACAAGATTGAATAGGAGTTTTCCTAATTTCCAGAATAGTAAAATAATCGTCGTCATGTGTATTTTGATCTTCTTTCTGAAAATCAATTTGAGGACTCTTCGCCAAATTGGATGAACAAAATCAAGTAAACTTATAACAAGATTGCGTACGTTTATTCGTTCTATAACAATGACGAATACATTCTATACAAAACTGAAAAAGAGTTTGCCTTTCAAGGGTGGTAAAATAATCGTCGTCATGTATACTTTGATCTTCGTTCTGAAAGTCAATTTGATGACTCTTCGCCAAATTGGAAGAAAAAGACTTCTCTTTCGATGCACCTATTTTTTAAATTAAAAAATCAGAGTAATGCAATAAGTATAAATATTATACATATTTACCCTAAGTAACCTAGAATAAACTAAGCCTATGTATGAAGGAACCGGGTCGGGTTTTTCCAGGCCGGATTCACCATAAGAAGGATAACCGGCAAACTAATTTGACGGTTCATTACTTATATTCCTGACTTCCTACGAATCCGATTGTTAATTCCCAGGTCTGGGCATTCGGATATCCGAACCCGAACCGATTGGATCTTTCGGATTTTTGGGTTTAGAAATTTAATATCCATTCAGATATTTTGTATTTTTTGGATCGGTTCAGATCGGTTTTAATCAGATTCGGTTCGGTTTGGATATTGAAATCAAGATCCGAGATTAATCCGAAAAATCGGATTATTCGTTTATATTGCAACAGAATACAACAAAAAAACCAAAAAATATCCGAAAAAACGGAAAAAACCCGAAAAACTTCGGATTTATAAAAAAAAATTGGATTTATGAAAACTTCGGATTAATGAAATTTTTTGGATTCGGATTATTTGGTTATATTGCAACAGAATAAACCCAAAAAACTGAAAAATATCCGAAAAACCGGAAAACCCGAAAAAATCGATCTGAAGTATATCTGAAATATTATATGTTCGGTTAGTTCGGTTGTACTTCGGATTTTCGGATATTAACCGAACCGAACCGAAATGCGAAGTTACTCACACTAAAGATCTATTCGGTTATTTTCATAGATCTGAATCCAAACCGAACCCAGATTTTTTCGGTTTTTTTGTTATAGATTTTCGGATCTGTACTGGTCAGCGAACTGATTAGCCAGTTAGTCTTACGGCTGGTAATGTACATTTACCCCTCGATTTGGCACTTGACTTGGTTGAAATTGGGGAATCTGTTTTGTGGGTTTTTTAAAATTTTGAATTGCTTTTATTGTTTTTAAGAACCGTAGAGAAATAAAAACCATAGCAAAACCATGGCAAGAATGGTTGAAAATGAACTGTAGAGAAGTAAAAAAGGAACGTTGAAAAATGACCGTTTAAACCAAAACTCCAAATATTTCATTTATTATAGATTATCTACAAACAAAACAAATAAAATAAAATAAAATAAAATTCGAAATCAAAAGTAGGGTCCACGCGCAACGACGTTAGAGGTAATTGGGTAGACGATCTATTTCCCCACGAACTATACCCATATCACACCAGATTCCCACGGAACTATGACCTCTGTATATATCCCTACAAAATGAAAGTTAAAGATCTAAATCCCCCCCAAAAAAAATTCGAAACTTAAATCCACACAGAACGAAAGTTGAAAACTAAAATCCCCATACAGGTCGGTTTAAAACGGTTTACTGTTTTGTAATTGTAGTTAACCATCTAAAACCCAAAAATTAACCGATTATGACCCGTTTACGACCCGAGAATTAATAATAATTTTAAAAACAATTTTTTTTCCCTTCTCCTCCCTTTTCCCTTCGATCTCAATTCCTCTCTCTCTCAGAAGAATCCAAATTCCCCTCTTTGAAATTCCCGATGTCGAAGAAGCTCAATCCTTTGGAAGAGCCACCAACGACATCTTCAAGCGACGATGATGAAGTCGAGACTTCGGCTGGAGAAGAGGAAGAAGAAGATGATGGTTCTTCATCGGAAGAAGATGACGAGCTCCTGTTTCCCGTCAAACCTCCTTCCGCCACCGCTGTTACAATCGTTGTTCCAGGCAAAACCATCGTTGCCTCCGCCGCGAAGGAAGCCTCCGATTCAGATGCTGGATCCGAGACTGAGACCGATTCCGAAGAGAAGAAGGTTAATTCAGGAGACGATGAGAAGAAGATCGGGGAGGATTCAAAGAAACCTGCTTTTTAGAGACTATGGACTGAAGAAGATGAAATCACTGTGCTTCGCGGTATGATCGATTTCAAAGCTGATACAGGGAAGGCTCCTTATGAAGACACGAATCTGTATTACGATTTCATCAAGAAATCAATTAGCCATTTCCAGATACGAAACTGTTTAGCGGACAATAGCTCAAGGCATTGGTTTTTGAGGACATTCATCTTCCTGTAACTTCTTGATTCTCTGAATCATCTTCATTAGATTCGCCTACGGCCTAAGAGATATTGTTTGAGAATTCGAAATTCCAGATTCTAGATTCAAATCGAGTTTTGCTTACATTATCAGGGTAACGAGGTTTCCGATTCTAGAATCAAATCGTGAATTCGAAATTCCAGATTCTATACCCCAAATCTGGGTGTAGGTGATAAAATTATGTGGCAATGATTCTTCTTCGCCGTTGACGTCTCTGATGTTCCACGATTTACCGAGGAAGAAGACGACGGAGATGGATGAGTCACTGCGTCGAGAAGGAAATAAATTTTTTTTTTTTTAATTATTATTATATTAAAGAAATAAAAACAAAATAATTTTGGGGAATTGGATATATTAGGCGGGTCGGGTTTTAGGAAATCAGGGTTTTTTTGCTCGGTTTAGTTTTTTGGTTTGATGGTTTAGAGCACAAACCATCTAAACCAACATATGTGGGGATTTAAGATTCGAACTTTTTTTTCGAGGGGATTTACGTCTTTAACTTTCATTTTGTGGGGTGATATACAGAGGTCATAGTTCCGTGGGGATCTGGTGTGATATGGGTATAGTTCGTGGGGAAATAGATCGTTTACCCGAGGTAATTTGGTCGATATTGGCCCTACTACCAACGTATCTTTCTCCATTCTGTACTCTCGCAGAGACTCTCACCATTTTCCATTTCATTTTTTTTGTTTTTGAAACTTTATCTTCTCTCTCTCTTTCTCTCTGAGATTACTGCGACAAGGAATCACGTTCATCGTTTCATACCTCTGCAAAAATGGTGAGCAGAAGACGCCGATCATCAATTTCTCCTCTCCGCCAGGGGAGCTTTTGCTCCGTTACAGTTCTCGAAATCTGATTTAGTGTTGCTTTTTTTTGCTTTTCTCTTCTCCTTTAGGTAGTCGCACAGAAGCTAAAGGAAGCGCTGAGAGATTACCGAACAGGACTCGCTCCTTCTGGTAAACAAAACGCCTTCATCGAGCTTTCGTTTTTTGTTTTCTTATGGATGAGTGAAATTTCTCGTTCCTTCCTGGTGGTTCGATCTGGGTTTTTTTATACGTATATGGATTTCGTCTCTTGATTCTGCTTTTCGTCACTGCGATGCTGTTTTGTTGCTTAATTTTGAAAAATCGTGATACTGTTTCTTCGTTAATCCGCTTTAAACAGCTGAAGTTGTAACTCTTTGACACTGACGTCTTTGTTTTTGGTCTTCGTTTTGTTGAAATAGACTAGGGGCCAATGACAAATCGGTTCCTGACGCTTAATCTGGAAGTTTCTAGAGCTCTGGCTCAAATGAGGTATTGGTCATAATTAGATAAACTTCCTGCTCGATTTATCGATTAAGCATCCAAATTTTACTGGAATGTTACTCGAAATCCGAGTCCGTTTTCTGTGAGTACACGCGAAATGTAGTTTGTGTAAGGATAGGTTTCTAGTTTTATGATTCAGCTTTTGTATTTTAGATTGAGCGGTATAAGGTGGAGATTAAGAAGCTTCATGAATCTGAAGCAGATATCAAAGCTTTATCAATGAATTACGCGGCTCTATTAAGAGAAAAAGAGGTAAGATTGTAGTAGAATCTTACTACTCCCTGAGTTCTTCATATCTTCAAGCCACCTCTGTTTTTTTTTTTTGTCTTTCTTTCTCTTCTTACACCAAAAAGCCAATGGATTACAGGATCGGATTTCTAGATGAAACAAAATCGACATTTCCAAGGAATCAAACATTAATGCTATCAAGGTAGACACAGTATATGTTTGTTTGTTTCATCTCTTTGTGATGCATGCAATTAAGTTGCAATACATATTATTTATAGAAAATGCGACTACTCAAGAGCTCTACTGTGTGAGTGGTTATATGCTCAGCATGTTACTGGGATTTAGTTGGAGACAAAGCATATATTTAGGTCAAACATAACACCAAGTTTTAAGGAAGCTGGATATTGGTCTTTTATTTAGAAAGTTTTGCCAACATCATTATCTTGATAAGTATGTAGATTCTTTATTTTCTGATTTTTGTCTTAACTCTTGAACTATTAGATTGCTTTGTAACCTTCTCCAGGGAAAAAATGATCAGTCACCCAACCGGCTACAAAAATCTGTGTAAAAAGTCAAAGCCATTTGTCCAATGGAAAAGGGAAGGATACCGATTTGCAGATAAAGGAAACTGTAAACCATTTTTTATCTACCATTACTTTTAAGATAATAGCTTTGCGGTCTTGAAATTGTTTTGCGTATTTTACAGTTTCTGAGTTAAGTTCCAGACTTTTTGTGCAATGTTCTCTTTGTTAAATACCAAATTCTAAGCGGTAATCTGGATGCTATTTTAGGATCTTGCAGATATTCTAGAAAGTAGAACCAAGTCACTGGCAGCTGTTCAAGCTAAAGAGCTTGCCAAAGAGCGTGAAAAATTAAGAGATCTGCAGCTTTCTCTACAGGGTATATAATGTCATTAGTATCTTGGTGCTTCTTTTGTATCTCCTTTATAGTATTCTCACTTACCTTAATTTCATCAGAGGAGCGGAAAAGGAGTGAATCTTTCAAGGAGGAAATCGAGTCTCCGAGGTTAGATAAGAACATAGTAAGTATTTGAGTTATAAAAGACTTGCATTCTATGTACTCAGATAGCCATCACCATCTTTAAGTTACAAAGTTGTTATTTTCTGTATTCCATCTGTTTGCAGACCTCCTTGGAGATTAGCAAAGTGCGTAGTGAATTGGATGCAAAATTACAAGAAATCAAACATTTACAGATGAAGCTGAATGGTCAGGAGAGCCACGTTGTTGGAACTGCCATGGAACATCTAAAAGAAGTTAACAAAGCTCTGGAGAAGGAAAATAGCGAGCTTAAGGTTTACTGTGTTCCATACTTCCTCATTGTCATTCTATAGCTGTGTGTATGTCTACTTTGCCTTTTGGACACTGAAACCGA
Source organism: Eutrema yunnanense (assembly GCA_002933935.1). NCBI lineage: Eukaryota > Viridiplantae > Streptophyta > Magnoliopsida > Brassicales > Brassicaceae > Eutrema > Eutrema yunnanense. Next base: position 17,540 of record PKML01070395.1, on the reverse strand, counting down.
ATCTGTTTTGCTTTTTGTATTTCTATAGGAAATAATAATTGGCGGATGCTTTTGAAACAGATATAAAGATTCAGAGCCTATGGACGCTGAATCACGCCGATTGGTTGACTGGATGGAGAAAGGTATTCTACACTAACGATTTCGATATTCCACGATTCCTTCAACTGTATCCAAATATATCTTTGATGATTGTTTCCTCTAGGTGTCTACGATGCTCTACAGAGGAAATACTTGAAGACGCTCATGTTCTGCATATGTGAAACAGTAGATGGTCCGATGATTGAAGAAAATGCGTGTAAGTTCTGGTGACATGATGATTGATTAGCTTCATAAAAGTGTTGAACTCTGGTGGATTGTCTGATTAATTAATACCTCACATCTCCCTGTTTATATATATATGGAAATGGAACCTCCATTATTGGTTTTGATGAAGAGTTTGTGTTACTGCAGTTTCTGTTAGCAGTCATGATGAACATCAATCATACTGGACTGAACTGAACTGAGCCAGGAGGAGAGGTCTTATAAAGGTAAAGTTGCTCTGCTCTCATATTACAATCTTGTTACACTTAATGTTAGAGCATCCACATTGAAGACAAAATGTGGATGTCTTTAAATATAAAATTATTAAAATTTGAGTAAAAGGAAGAAAGAGAGTGTTTTTGGTTGAAATAATGGGGTGTATTGAAATATAAAATTAATAAAATTTAAGTAGAAAGAGAAAATAGTGAGTAGTTTTGGAGAGATTGTGTCTCCGGGAAGACATAAGAGAGTGAAATTAGGAGTATGTTTAAATATAAAATTAATAAAAGTTAAGTGAAATGATAAAAGAGAAGGTATGAAGTTGAGTAAAAGGATGAGAGAGTGTATTTTTAATATTTTTTTAT
>PKML01070238.1:0-21602 GCA_002933935.1 Eutrema yunnanense | reverse complement strand
CTTTAACCATGAATTTCGACTCTTAAGTTGCCAATAAACTTCCTCATCTCTGTAAGCTTGCGTCAAATCTCTCCGGATTTGTGGAATAGCATCACGATATGCTCCATTCGATAACAATGCAAACTCCATTTCAATTTGCAGTTCTTCTATGCGTTTCGACGAGTTTAATCTGGAGTTTTTACGACATGTAGCCATTGATCTTCTGCACTCTCGGATACGATCTAAAATCGTATAGTTACTTTTCGAAAAATTCGAATTCCAACCTACCTTAACATACTCCTTAAATTCTTTAACTTGAAGTAATCGTTTATCAAATCTGAAAGGTTTTCTCGGATTTTCTTCAACATATGCAACTTTTGTTACAACGGGTCTATGATCCGAATCGTAAAGCCCCAAGAACTCTGCTTCAGATGCTGGAAATAAAGCCAACCACTCTGAATTCACAATGACTCGATCAAGACAACATTTGACCACATGATTTCCACGCTTTCCTACCCAAGAAAAGCGATTGCCCTTATGTCGCAAGTCTGAGAAATCACAACTACTATACATATTTCGAAAATCTTGGAAAGTTCTGTTATCACGAAGAGGACCACCCTCCTTCTCTTCATTGGACAAAATTTCATTGAAATCTCCTACAAGAAGCCAAGGACCGGTTCTTGTTGTACTAATTCTCTGAATTCTCTCCCAAACTTCATGTCTATTTGTTTGTGCAGGATCTCCGTAAACACAAGACAAATAGAAACTCATACCATTAAAATCCACAAACACATCAATCATTCTTACAGATTGGTAAAGCTTAGTAATAGACACTGACTTCTTCCATAATATAGTTATTCCTCCACTTCTCCCTATCGGAGGAACAGAGATTACGAAATCGAAACCTAAAAAAACACAAACATCTCTAACTACATCACACTTATTTATAGTTTCACACAGAAACAGCAAATCAGGGGAAACAGAACGACAAATTTTTTGAAGTCTCTCTTTCCTTAACGGCGCTTGAATCCCTCTGCAATTCCACGATACGATCTTCATGGTGACAGTGGGGGTACCGGGCCCCCCGCGCCTCCGTCTATTATCTGTGTAACCGAACATGAACCAGTTGATTCACTCATCTCCACCTTGTTGATCGGGTACAGGTCCACTCGATCCCCTGCGGTAAACTCTGAAGAAAAGACAGGATCTTGCAACATTTCTTCCACCATCTCTTTTCTGCGTTTGTTCAATCCTGCATCTTCTCCTTGTTTCACAAAAGCTTGGAATACATCAAGAAACTCATCTTCTCTGAATTTTCCTTTCGCTAAGCGACCACGCTGGTATATTTTCTCATTCAGTTCAGCCCTGAAATCATCTAACCCAGCAGACATATTCGAATTCATCATTACCGCTGAAGGGAGATCTCTGTATAGCTCAGATGTGTTTACACTTGAAAGACCATCATTTTCATAAACGCGCAACATCTCATCAACCTCCTGACGCTTCCTTTTTCCAAATCCAACAGAGTCCTCCTGCATCAGTTTTGCTTGCACATAACGCCATTTTTCTGCTGTTAACTCATTATCAGTTACAAAAGAGGGACTTTCCACACCCATTTTTGAAGTAGATGGCCCAGCAGCCATCGGATTCATTGACTCTGCATCCATCCTGTTTGATTTATCGTTGTTACCATCATCTCCTCCATTACCATCATGATCATCCTGGGAGCCATCATCATCATTCTCATAGTTTAGAGGGCATTCCTTCGCTTCATGTGTTAGCCTTCCACATTTGATGCAGAAACTACGAAGTCTCTCATACTTAAATTTGAGGATCGTGTTTTCTTCAGGACTGAACTGGAAATTGCGTTGAAAACGCAAAGGATTATCAATGTTCCAATTGATCTTTACACGTACGAAATCCACCAGATTTGCCGCTTCATCAAACTCCGATTGAACCACAGGCCCTAATGTATCTCCGATGAAATCAATCATTTCGCGATTAAGGAATTGGGATGGAATCCCACGGATCTGCATCCAGAAAGGAATCGTCTTCATTGCCTCCTCCGACATGTTGGGAAACCACTGTTGGGTCACTATCATCCATTCGCTAAAAGACCATGGACCCCGACGGAGCACTAGATTTAGTGCCTCTTCATTCTGAAAGACAAACTGAAACTTTGTCGAATCTGATATCCGACCCACCACTTCATTGTTGAGTCCCCACAAGCGCGGCATTTGATTGATAAGAGCACGCATGTTTTGCTTCTTCGGATTAACCAAAACACCAACAATTGCAAGTCGATTTGCTTGAGCGGCATGAGCCACAATGGTTTGAGGAAGAGTGATCGGTGCATCATTGACACCAAGATTGATATCCTGCATTTGTCTCCTTATATTATCGCTCATTATGTGATCGAAATTGCCAAAGAAACACAAAAACTGACGAACTGTAATATTTATAGAGAAGGATGGCCATGGCGGTTTTGCTAGATGGATAACATCTCTGAACATCAATCGTACAAAACCGCCGGGAAAACTGCCCAACGGACAAAAACCGGCAGGTTTGACCCATGACTCTCGAACATCAACCGTCGGACGGGAACTTCTCGAAGGAGAGAGAAGACAGTTACTGAAATCGCCTTTTGAATCGCCAACCGAGAGAAAAGGCGCCATCGTTTACTTCCTGACTGGTGTATTTTTAATAATATTTTTACATTAGCTGTTTTATTCATTTCTTGAAAAATGTTGTTATACATGTGGGGTTTTTTTTTCTAACATATACTTTTTCTAGTTTTCAAATTAGTGATTTCATGAGTATTTTACCAATGTTTATTGACCATTAAATCGTTGTACATGTAACTGAATAATTTGGTAAGAATCATTATAGTATTTTATATATAACTTTTCTTAATTAACATCAATATAACTTGAGTATATGACTTAGGTCTTGATTGGTAGAGCATTAAAAAAAGCATTAAGCTACATATGCTTTGCAAATGCTCTTCCCTCTATGTAGGGCTGTCAAAATGGGCTGTCCATGTCCATTTAGACCCGTCCAATAGTATCTATTTTGATTGTGGATAAATTGTGTCCATGTCCATTAACGTCCATGTCCATTAACGACCATGTCCATTAACGACCATGCCCATTAACGACCATGTCCAAATGGGCTGTCCATTAGTGTCCATGGGTCAGAATATAACAAATTGTTTAAAAAGTAAAAAAGAAAATCTAAAATGTTGATATTTGCTTTGTATATTTAAATGACATATGGCTTTGTATATTTTGTATGTTTGCTTTGTATATTTTGTATATATGTTTGCTTTGTATATGTTTTTTTTTAAAATTAGCTTATTGATGTTAATAGACGTCTTATTTTTTTCACCATAACCATATTATATTGATTGTTATAATGGGACCCAAGACCTTAAACAAACTTCGTTACCCATCAGCTTATAACATTGATCCGTTCAAGGCTATGTATAGAGTAATGAGCTTAAGTTATATTCATTAGATAATTGGGATACATTATTTATACTGGTTATACAGAGGATACTAGGGATTACATAATGACTAATCTACCCTTCTACAAACGTATACATATACATGTCGAAACTGGCTTAGAGTCAAGCATGTTCGTCTTGAGAAGCAAGTCCTGAATATACTTCTTCTGCATCAGGTGAAGACCGGTCGCTGTCCTTGTTACCTCGATTCCCAGAAAGTATGTCAGATCCGTTGGGTATTTGAGAGAGAATCGACGAGCCAGAGCATCGATGAACTGATCGATGAGATGATTGGTGCATGTGACAACGATATCATCAACATATACAAGGATATAGGCAATGTGAGCGCCTTTGATGTAAATGAAGACTGAAGTATCGGCCAGAGAGTTTTGGAAACCGATGGAGCAGATAAAGGTCTTCAGTTCTTGATATCATGCACGTGGGGCTTATTTGAGGCCGTATAGTGCTTTTTTGAGACGACATACATGATGCGGTCGATCTTTATCCACAAATCTTGGTGGTTGAGATACGTAGACTTCGTCGGTTAATGTTCCCTGGAGGAAAGTGTTATTCACGTCGAGCTGTTTTATATTCCACGAACGAGCTACAACCAACTGAAGGACAAGTTGTATTGTGATCGATTTAACCACCAGACTGAATGTTTCAGCGTAATCGAGACCGTATTATTGGTTAAAACCTCTCGCCACCAATCGAGCTTTATACCTGTCAAGATGACCATTAGGTAAGTATTTTAGTGTAAAAATCCATTTGGTTGCAATAACATTCTGGTTTGGATTGGGAGGGACCAAATCAAAAGTGTTATTGCGGATTTGAGCATTGAACTCATCTCCCATAGCCATCCTCCATTTCCGATCTCGCAAAGCTTGGTTCATCGTGGTTGGGATTTCTGGTTTAGTGGGTTTTGTAGTGGCGACAAGGGTGAGTTTGAATTTTGGCTTAGTGATTTGGTTTTTGGCACGGGTTCTCATCGGATAGGTGTTTTTGGATGGTGGTGGTAGGTTTGTCGTGGAAGAAGGAATGACAGAGGAAGAAGGGGAAATTGCTCATTTTATTCCTCAACTATTTGCAATTGGCACAAATAATACTCAACAATCGTGGTTGCAAAACAATTCCCCAACTCATCGTTGACCACGTAAAATCGAGAATCAAAAAGTCAAACGCTATTTACTAAATGGATACATGTCCACTAAATCGGTTTTAACTCCTTCAATACAACTCCAAATGAGGTGAACCCACTACCATTGGAAAGCTAACTCAATTTACTATACATTTGATGAAGAGATCCAAAGCTAAATCCAAATAGAAGGCTTTCGTACGCGTAGATTTTATAGACACATATTCTTGATGAAAGATCTACTTGTATGGAAGCCTTTCCTTTGAATTTAGCTTTCTAGCTCTTCATCAAATTTATATCAAATTGAGTTATATTTCCAATGGTAGTAGTTCCAACTCATTTGGGGTTGTATTAAAATAGTTACAGCCATTAAATCGATATATGTCCACTAAATCGGCTGTAATTACTTCAATACAACCCCAAATGAATTGGAACCATTACCATTGGAAAGATAATTAAATTTACTATAACTTTGATGAAGAGCTCCAAAGCTAAATTCAAAGGGAATGCTTCCATACAAGTAGATCGTTCATCAAGAATATGTGTCTAGAATATCTATACGTACGAAAGCCTTCTCTTTGGATTTAGCTTTGGATCTCTTCATGAAAGTTATATTAAATTGAGTTAGCTTTCCAATGGTAGTGGGTTCATCTCATTCAGAGTTGTATTGAAGGAGTTACAATCGATTTAGTGGACATGTATCCATTTAATAAATAATATTTGACTTTTTGAATTCCGATTTTGCGTGGTCAACGATGAGTTGGAGAATTGTTTTGCAACCACGATTGTTGAGGATTATTTGTGTCAATTGCAAATAGTTGATGAATAAAATAAGCAATTTCCCGAGGAAGAAGGTGAGGGATCGAGAATTGATTGGGTTGGAATTGGGTTTTGGTTATGTTGGTTTTGGGCCTCTGCATTACCTGCATCATTTGGGCCTAAATAATTATTAATCAAGCCCAAATTTTCTGTGTTAGAAGAAGACGGTAGAATGCTCTCCGACGGCGACGATGGGATGACTATCGCGACTGGTAAAGGCATGTGAGGATCTGTGCACGGGGGCAGGGGATGCGACGGAGGCGGCTGAACCGGATGAGCTGATACGAGCGGCAGGGAAAGCGGGACAGTTACCGGAATTGCGTTGTTCACGATTTCAGTTGACTCGGGTAGGGAGACTGGATTTGCTGATGTAGCAGCGAACGGAAACTTCTCTTCCACAAATTGGACATGTCGAGAGACATGTAGGACCAAAAATATCGAACAATAGACAGGAGAGATTTAATCACGATTATATAAATAAACATTAAGGAACAGACGATTCATAAAACGATAAAGCAATAACAAATATCTAAGGAGGCGAGACGAATCTCTTTCCTTAACTCTAAGAATCTCCCGTAGTGCGACGGGTTTTTTATAGATCCATGAGTCACATGATACAACCAAAGTTTAACTGTATCATCTACACTTGATATCAGATCTGTCGACCATTATTTTACGATACTCTCGAATAGAAACTTACTCTAAACAGTAGGGAATTGATAGAACTCTTGCTAGATTTTTAGGATGTGTTTTTAGTGTATCAGAGGATGATTTTTAAGGTGAAAATCGGACTGTATATATAGGAGAGAGGCTAGGGTTTTTCCCAGACAGAAAAGGAATATTCCACAGAAAAGGAATATTCCACAGAATATTCTAGCGGCTGCTATTTTTAAGTCGGCCCGCAGAGCATCGATCGATACCTAGGGGTATCGATCGATACCTCTAAAAGTCCACGAGCCCAATAAGGCCCAATCTGCGATCAACGCACGTGTGGTCTTTTCTTCTCTCTCGTTGTTCATTATTTAAATTAATGACACAACCGTTCCAACATATATACACGAGAAAACATTTCTCGGTCAATGAAAACGTTTCATTAGAAAGAGCTTAACTCATTTCTTTTCACACTAACACAATTTTATCAAGCCCTCGAGCTTTGACAAAAAATTAGTTCCAACAATCCCCCACATGAATAGAAATTACTCTAAACAATTGAAAAATTGTACAGACTAGACTTTTACTAGACATACTCGACTAGACTCATCTAGACGTAGACAGACTTTCGAGAGTATACAAAAATGTAACTGTCACTGAATGGTAGCGTTTTTCAGCTTTGAACCAAACAATTTTAATATCTGTTGCGTTTACTCGGCCAGGAGGTGAACATGATGTCTTGAACCACCCGGATTTTGATGTAAACTGATACAACAGATATCGCACAACGACATTTTCTCGTAGAACTTTGTTCTCTATTGGGTTCATTTTGGCCTTGAACATTCCTGGTAATCGTGAGTGAATTTGGAGAATATAGCCTTATCCTTCATTCTCCTAGAAACGGCCCCATTTCACACTTCACAAGGTGATCTTTTATTAGCTTGTTTTCAGAAGTGTCCTGTCACACTCCACTATCTACACTGCTATGCAATCATTAAAAGCCAACGCTTATCCTCACTATCCACAGGTAGCACTGTTTTATCATCCTCGGAAATGGGCAGAGACAGTCTCACAGTGCTCAAATTCGAATCAGTTTAATTTTGTTTCCCTTTGAACCTAGATCTTGGGATCTCCAGTCACATAGGTGGGGTATCTGTCAAACGTCATATTTTTCTATAGGCTTTAAATCCATTCCTTTTGATGATTTAACTAACTTGATCTCGAGGCTAACTTTTTGGGAAACAGATCCGCTAAGTTATCAGCCATTGTGAGATCAGTTGTCTAAATGGTTTTATATCATTCTCGAGATTTGCCATTTTATAACTTACTCAGTGTCTGAGAGATAGCTCACTAACTCTCACAGTGTACACATAAAGTTGGCACTGGTTTTTCCCACATCGGGATATCTTCCACAAAGTTTCGAAGCCATTCTGCTTCCTCTGCAGCTTTATCTAAAGCTATAAACTTTGACTCCTTGGTTAATTAGGCCAAGAGTGTTTGTTTGGAAGATTTCCAGGATACTGCTGCACCACCTAGAAAAAACTATTATCCACTTATAATATCTGTCAGGTTTACTAGGCCAAAAGGTGAACATAATGTCTTGAACCCCCAGACTTTGATGTAAAACGAGACGACATATAACGTTGGATAATTCAACATTCTAGTTACGGTTTTCCACAGAGTATGACATGGATTACTCTTGTAGCGACTGAATGCGCTAAATCGGATCTAGTACGATTCATCAAGTACGTTAGACTTCCGATAATTCTTGCATACATCACTTGTGATATCACAATTGGAGTTATTGCAATCTTGTTTGAGTAGTTCTCAAAACATTCTAGGATCTTGAGACAAGATTATCCACTAATCTTATGTCTATCAAACTTCCCACTAAACACTTTCTTAGTGTGTTGGATTATGTCCTTCTTGCTTCCATGATGAACGTGTCATCTTATAACAAAACGTATCCATGTGGAGTACTTTTGATGTATATCACCTTAAGTGATTTTGAAGCTATTTGACATCACTTTGTTGTCAAACTTTCCAAGCTATTGATTAGGAGCTAACTTAAGCTCGTATAAGGACTTTGCAAGTCTACTTATTTTCTTTCCTTATTCAAGAGTGACATAACCCTCGGGTTGTTTCATGTAAATCTCCTCTTCTAAATGGTCGTTTAGAAAGGCAGATTTTACATCCATTTGATGAATTACAAGATCTCATATTGTTGTGATTCCAATCAGCATACGACTTTAGCCTTTGGTAATTCTTTACCATTGCTTGATCTAAGGTCCAATGCCCGTCAAGCATCGATCGATACCGAGGTGTATCGATCGATACCTCTAAAAGCGTAAGAGCCCAAGAGATCAATTGCTTGCCTCAATTCGTGAGGTACTAGAGCTTATCCTTTACTTGGATGTCTGGTATATCTCATTTATACACCAGAAAGCAATCAGCACTACATTGTGTGCATATGCAATGAAGATACAATCCACCGTTTTTGGTCCGATTGTCACCTTCTTAGGTGGTTGCTAGGCACCCCCACACTTTCATGTATTAGTATAAAAACACATTACTTTTCCAAAGTTCACATGAAACATTTCCAGTGACTTTGTGTGGTATTTAGTTCAGGATATAACTTGTGGTAAGCAATGCTTCCCCCCACATTTCTGGACTTACCCAGATTCATGCAACATTGCATTCATCATTTCCTTGAGAGTTATGTTCTTTCTTTCAGCAACTCCATTGGATTCAATTGAGTAGGGATCAATCGTTTGATGGATACTACCATGTTCATGTCCTCTATCACTTCAAACTATGTTGATAGTTCTTTCGAGTTGGTTTTCAACCTCGAGTTTAAACTCCTTAAGTTTTCCAAGGTCTCGTATTTGCTTCTTAGCAAATAGACATAACTATATTTCGTACAATCCTCAACGAAAGTCACGAAATATTTCTCACCACCTTTTGTATGAGTCAAACCAAGAGGTTCGCTCGATTGTGGTGTTTTAGTGAGTTTGGTTTAAATGCAAACCTCACACTCATCTTTGCTTATTTTGAATCTCTGGATCTCATTCAATCTACGCATAGATTCAAATATAATGTGACTGAAACATTCAGATCAAATACTAAGAGATTCTGTACCATAAGCAAATAATTCTTTCTCATTAATATCAACACCATATGTTACATTGATTTTAAGTCTGACTGTCTCAACGTTAATTTGGACCAGTCCGTCCTTAATATAGACAACATTCTTTGTCAGTACGTGCTTAATTAGCATTGTGCCCTAAATAAGATTTTTATGCATCTCTAGCACATGCTTTACATCAGTGAGAGTGAGCTTCTTTGAGAAGTCAACTTCAGCACTATGATTAAATTCTTGTCATTATTTATGGTACGAGGGAAACATTCCCATACCACAATTCTTGTGGATTATGCTCAACCATATTGACTTTGAGGATGACATTACACATGTCTATCTCGACTATATTGGCTTCAGGCATTCCATTGTCTTCCACCGAATCTAACAATGATCACATCGGTGTTGTTAGTCATATTAAAATTTGATTTTGTTCAAGAGAATCAAACCAAATTAATATACTAACCAATACCCAACTCTCAAGTTAAAGGGTAAAATTAAATTCAATTTCTAGAATTTAATAAACTTAATACAATATCGAATTGTATTAGTATTCTTGAACTCATATCAAGAATCGCAAGAGGCCTGCTCACTTAGCCCAATGATTTAATTATTCGATTAAATCAGCCTCCAATACTTAATTGAACATCAATTATTCCAAAAATCGCAAAATTTTGGACACATAATATTGAGCTACACGTCTTTAAATTTTGTCCAAGGCTTTATCTTTACTCCGCAGTAGAAAGATGTATCAATATCTCGTGCAATCGTCTATGAATGTCACGAAATATTTCTTGCCTCCTCTGGTTTGAATATATTTCAAATCACATCAAACTGTGTGAATTAAACCTAGAGGTTCTGTTGTTCTTTGAACGCTGGGTGATGGCGTTTTAGTGAGTTTGGCTTGGACACAAAACTTCACATTTGTCTTTCCTTAATTTGCATTTAGGAATCATGTTCATGTTCATTAATCAACTCATAGATTTGAAATTAACATGTTCTAATCGTTCATGCCAAATATTAAAAGACTCAGCAAGATAAGCAATTGGTTTCTTATCATTAATCTTAGGGTTCTATGATACAATGATTTTTGCAAGTCCCAAATCAATTACTCAAATCCCACTCATGTCATTGTGGTATTTAAGATATCGAACCAAAGAGGCTAAGATTGAAACACTAAAAATACATGAATCTTCTTGAGCTAGAGCAAATGTTTTTGGTTTTTATATATTGAATCAAGAAAATGAAATGCAAGAAAGAAAACAAAGATAGAAGTATTGGAAAATGAATCAACCATGAAGAAGATGATTAATGAACAAACAATGATTATAAAGATTGAATTAAACACTATCCTAGAACATGGAATTCCCAATTATGACTAATCCACTTCCGTGGTACTAATCACTTTGTTAATCACCAAATCAAGAACAAAATCCCGTTTGTGATAAGATGATTAACAAGCATTAATCTCCAATTCCACTTAGCTCACTAATCACCCTAGACATCAACTCTCGTTGGCTAGGCAAGAAAAGCTCACAAAAGGTTTGGTTCAAGCATTTCATCGAACACCTATCGGGCGTGAAATGCTTAAGCTCTAGTTTTGATCTCTCAATCCAAAACTAGCTTTAAGATCAACCTAAGTGAAGGATCTAACAAGATGCAACCTAAATCATCATCATCTAATCACCAAGACAATTAACAAATGATGCAAATGCACTCAATCATTGCTATTCCTTAGGCATGAGATCCATAATCTTGATTAATCCTATGTCTAGGCACTAATCACTTCACTAATCATTTATCCCATTAGCAAAATGGTCATTTGTGGAACAACAATTAGCAAGCATTAAGATTTGTAACAAGATCAACCAAAAGAGTGCCTTAGACAACTAATTCCTTAGGCTAAGAACACAAATCCTTTAAATAATTGATCTTGGCATTTCATCGAACACCTTGTGTGCATGAAATGCCTAAGGTCTAAATCCACTTTTTCAAGCTAGATCTAGCATTAAACACATTAAGCAAAGAAGGAATGCAAAGACCTAATACCTAAGCATCACAAATTAATCATCAAGCCATCAAAAATCAAGCAAACCTAAGATCCAACAAAAATGGGCCTAAGGCCTAAATATGAAGAACATAAAAGAAGAAGAAATAAAGGTAAAGAAGATGCATTAATATAAAGATAAGGGTGAAGAAATCTTCTCTAGAGTGGCATTTGTATGAAGAACAATCCAAATCCCTCTCAACATCATAAGAAGAGTTTGGGATAAACCCAACTCTAGAAAGAAGAAAACTTAAAATGAAAATTAGGGTTTTTGGGTTTATAAATAAAAATGGACGAACCGGGTCAACCCGGAACAAACCGGGTATTGACCCGGTCGGATCTTGGATGCGTCTTTGATAAATTCGAGGCATCTCCCTAGCCTGATGTCCAAATGACATGATTTTTGCTTGTGGGCACAACTAACTATTCCCTCTACAACTTTCATGAAGGCCGGAGAGGCTGAATATGATCGGAAGAAATTCGTTTTACCGGTTCTTTGAACGATGTCATCTCTTCTCGGCCGGGCAGATCATGCTTCAGTGTCTTAGCCATAAAATCCGATCCAGAGGTCCGAATGATATGATTCAAACTCCTGTGTAAATCTGATTCACTCATCTACAAGTTGCATGAAGACATCAGATTAAACTGGGCATGGGAAGCTCTTCATTTGGCCTGATCTTTGAGACCGACCAAAACCGACTTTGCTGATTGGGGTAGGTCGGATTTCCTCCGGGGGAAATTAAGCCGACCTTGCTCCTTTTGGTCGGTCGGTTTTTGCTTCTCCGGGTCGGTCGGATTCTCGGGAACTCCCTGCCCTACGACCGGCTAAAACCGACCACGCCGATTGAGGTCGGTCGGATTTTTCTCGGGGAGAATTTTAGCTTCTCGGCCAGACGGACACGCTTTGGTAAAACTGCGATAACTTCCTAAACTGATGTCCGAATGACCTGATTCTAATTTCCCTGGACAGCTGACTCGTCCCTATACAATCTTCATGAAGACTACAAGAGCTGGATCAAATCCGAACGCCTTCGTCTGATCGGTTCTTTGAGACGTTCCGGATGGTTCCTCTCTAGTCTTTAGGCACCAAATCTCCAACCTCCACCAATTGTCTCCAAACACCTAGTAAACTCCTCAAAAACATGCAAAAGACTCACTAGGACCTAATGCAGCTCCTGATACTCTAAATGGGAAAAACAAGTATGAAATGCCATGAGGATCCAAGAGAATGACCTAAAATCTATATGAAATGCATGCTAAATACATGTAGAATATGCACATATCATTCTACGAGGTGGATGCCTCGGTTACATTATCTTTTCGGATTACTTCCTCAACAGATATCGTACACAGATTATCACATACAAAACCCTTACCCAAATACGTCCCATTTTTCGTTAGGATTAGCTTATCACCTTCCAGCTTCACAGAGAATCCATGCTTACTAATGAGCGATCCAAAGATCAGATTCTTGCATATGTCTGGTACATGCACGACGTTCGTGAGAACCAGTTCCTGTCCAGAGGTGAGCTTCAGAACAACTTTCCCGTGACCATCAACTGTCGACGAGACGGAATTTCCCATCAAGAGTTTATCACCACTCTTGTTCTTTGTGTATGTCGAGAACATCTCGCGATCCATACAGATGTGTCTGGTTGCACCAATATCGAACCACCAAGTCTTTGCATGGCTCTCTGCAACATTAGCCTCAGTGACCACAACACACATGTCAGCTTCTATCAAGTTTGCTTGACCTTGCACTGTTTCGATCAGACTCGCAGTCGTTTGATCCACTTTGTCACCGGTTTTCTCCATAGTTCCAGAGTTGTTGTCAACGTCGATTGTCATTATGTTAAGACAATGAGAACACAACTTTCAGTTAGTACCGATATATAAACTCAAGAATCGCAATTCTAAGACTGATATCGAACTGAATCGCATTGGTGTCAATCGATACTCCTTAGTATCGATCGATACACACACAATGTCTATCGATACACCCATATGGTGTCGATCGATGCTCGATGCACATACTGTGTCAATCGACGCATCACGGGTGTCGATTGATATACGCTTAGTGTCGATCGCTACACCCTAGGTGTCGATCGATACAAGTGAATTTCACAGGATCGATCGATGCACCACAGTGTCGATCGATACCTGTGAATTCTACACAGTATCGATCGACATAGACCCAACTTGGTCGATGCATAGTATCGATCGATGCACCTCAGTGTCGATCGATACAAACTTTTTCATAGTATCGATCGATACACCTCAGTGTCGATCGATACAACTCGATGCAAAGTATCGATAGATGCACCTTAGTGTCATCCGATACAACTGTTTGCATGGTATCGATCGATGCACCTCAGTGTCGACCGATATAATTTTATCTAGTATCGATCGATACCATAGGGTGTCGATCGATACTCACAAGGCTTCGATCGCAATCGAACCTATCAAGAACATGATTTGTGTTCGTTGATTCTACCGTTCATTAATCGCAATTAACGACGGTTTTTAGAAGATGTTTAAAGCAGTACTGCTTCTACTACACGTTTCAAGTTGCTAAACAGCTTTTTGATAACGTTTGAGTATCACTAGCAGATGAACATCTTCTTAAAAATAGAATAGATGGAGATTGCCTCTACTACACGTTTCAAGTTGCTAAGAAGCTTTTTGACAACGTTTGAGTATCATCAGCAGTAGAAGAATCGTTTTAGAAAACCATTTGAAAACGTTTATTTATTCGTGATTAAAGATCCAATTGAAGTAATAACAAAAATTGGATCTTCTTAGAGTTAAGATTGTAGGACCAAAAATATCGCACAATAGACAGGAGAGATTTAATCACGATTATATAAATAAACATTAAGGAACAGACGATTCATAAAACGATAAAGCAATAATAAAGATCTAAGGAAGCGAGACGAATCTCTTTCCTTAACTCTAAGAATCTCCCGTAGTGCGACGGGTTTTTTATAGATTCATGAGTCACAGGATACAACCAAAGTTTAACTGTATCATCTACACTTGATATCAGATCTGTCGACCATTATTCTACGATACTCTCGAATAGAAACTTACTCTAAACAGTAGGGAATTGATAGAACTCTTTCTAGAACTTTTAGGATGTGTTTTTAGTGTATCAGAGGATGATTTTTAAGGTGAAAATCGGACAGTATATATAGGAGAGAGGCTAGGGTTTTTCCCAGACAGAAAAGGAATATTTCACAGAATATTCTAGCGGCTGCGATTTTTAAGTCGGCCCGCAGAGCATCGATCGATACCTAGGGGTATCGATCGATACCTCTAAAAGTCCACGAGCCCAACAAGGCACAATCTGCGATCAACGCACATGTGGTCTTTTCTTCTCTCTTGTTGTTCATTATTTAAATTAATGACACAACCGTTCCAACATATATACACGAGAAAACATTTCTCGGTCAATGAAAACGTTTCATTAGAAAGAGCTTAATTCATTTCTTTTCACACTAACACAATTTTATCAAGCCCTCGAGCTTTGACTAAAAATTAGTTCCAACAAGACATACATACGGCCAGATGCTGGTTCAAGGGAGAGATATGCACTCTGGGTGAGTGAGTACCCCAAAAATACACATGGTGTTGAACGATTCTCCAATTTGTGACTTGTGTAAGGTCGAAGCAAGGGAAAGCAGAGGCAACCAAAAACTTTGAGCTTGAGATAATTTGGTTGTTGTTGAAAGAGTTTTTCATAGGGCGATTCATCCTTGAGCACCGAGCTTGGCAAACGATTAATGAGATAGATTGTTGTAGCGAATGCGTATGTCTAGTATTGTGGTGGAAGAAAAGCTTGGTGGAGAAGTGTAAGACATGTTTCGACAAGAGGTCGATGCTTCCTTTATTATTTATTATTTATTATTTATTATTTATTATTTATTATTTATTATTTATTATTTATTATTTATTATTTATTATTTATTATTTATTATTTATTATTTATTATTTATTATTTATTATTTATTATTTATTATTTATTATTTATTATTTATTATTTATTATTTATTATTTATTATTTATTATTTATTATTTATTATTTATTATTTATTATTTATTATTTATTATTTATTATTTATTATTTATTATTTATTATTTATTATTTATTATTTATTATTTATTATTTATTATTTATTATTTATTATTTATTATTTATTATTTATTATTTATTATTTATTATTTATTATTTATTATTTATTATTTATTATTTATTATTTATTATTTATTATTTATTATTTATTATTTATTATTTATTATTTATTATTTATTATTTATTATTTATTATTTATTATTTATTATTTATTATTTATTATTTATTATTTATTATTTATTATTTATTATTTATTATTTATTATTTATTATTTATTATTTATTATTTATTATTTATTATTTATTATTTATTATTTATTATTTATTATTTATTATTTATTATTTATTATTTATTATTTATTATTTATTATTTATTATTTATTATTTATTATTTATTATTTATTATTTATTATTTATTATTTATTATTTATTATTTATTATTTATTATTTATTATTTATTATTTATTATTTATTATTTATTATTTATTATTTATTATTTATTATTTATTATTTATTATTTATTATTTATTATTTATTATTTATTATTTATTATTTATTATTTATAGAAATTGCAGAAACTGGTAATCGACTATACGCTAATTAGTTTTGCTTTTTATTACACTGTACACTCGCTTTATTCCATGTAAAAAGACAAAAAAATCCCTAATGAAGAAGGTATTTATGCGATTGTATACTAGACTGTACTCTAGAATTGGACCCACTTATGTTGCGTGTGTTTGTCAACCGAAAGGGACAGCAAAATCTAAAAGAGTAGATTTGCTTTAGTGTTTATGTTGTTATTTTATTACTTCAGAAAGGATAAATTAGGGTCTATACCAAAATATCATCCTCTCGCACCGCGTCTTAAACTTCAGCAAGGGCCGTCGAAGAAAACGCCTTGTTGCCCTAATCCGCCGTCGTCATACCACGCCAAAACCTCTGTAGACGGAATCAGAAGTGGAAGATAGCTGTTGTCTTGTCGAAGAATTCATCGAGGTATTCTCTCCTTTTTTCTCGCCATTAATGGACTATTCGTGTGAATTTTTTGCATAGTTTGTTGAGTACGATATGAGAAAACTAAATCAGAAGATCCTAAGAGCTAAATGAGGTTCCTTTTTTCAGATGACTGATTTGGATCTCCCGAGAAGAATTATCACAGCCGGGGAAAAACCGTGGGGACATAGAGCAACCTCTTACCAGAAAATGAGAATAATACAAGACCTTGTAACCTCTCTTGAAGACGAAGAGGTGGAATTCATTAAAGATTCCCCATTGGGCAAACTGCTGGAAATACCCTCGAAGCCGGGTTGGTCTGGGACATTTGGGATGTTTCTCTTATCTCGACAGCTTGATGTGAAAAGGAAGAATGAGATCTGGATTCTTTTTGCTGGAAACCCTATTAGATTTTCTATTCGAGAATTTAAAATCGTTACCGGGTTAAAATGCGGCAGACTACCCACCATAGAGACGAAGAAGAGGAAATCCCCAACATATCCTACCTTCGAAAAACTTTTTGGTAAGGCTGGAGATGTCACCATCGAGAAGGTGATTGCAATACTAAACCGAAAACGTGGTTTAGACAAGGAAACTCGTCTCAAGATGGCTTGCCTTGTCCTTGTTGATGGGATTCTGCTTCCTACAGTCCACTATCACCGAGTCAAAGTTGTGAAAGAGCACGCCGAAATGACAGACGACCTAGAGGCTTTCTTGGAATATCCATGGGGTAGATTGTCGTTTGACATGATGATGACATCCATCAAGGAAAGGGACCTATCTAAACTCGCAAAAGCAAACTTCGCAGTGCAAGGATTAATTGTCGCTCTGCAGTTTGTTGTACTTGAAGCAGTGCCAGCAATTGGTGACTGTATCAACCCATCTGGTGATGCAGCGATAGATATGGAAGACGACGATTTTTTGCCCCAACAACACCCTGCTTTACAGCTAAAACTCAATCACGCTCGGGACATTGATGAGGCCTGTAAGGTAACAATGTTAATCAAAAATATTGTCGATTTTAATTTTCGCTCATTATAATGTCTTATGCGTATTGATGTTATTGTTGACTGTGAATATAACTTATCGTATAACTCTATTATTGAGGTAACATAGCAATAGACGATACGTAGATGTAAGTGATGGTACTGTTTTTTAAGTTTCTGTGATTTCTATAAGACTTGGGAAATTGTTGGTTACTCAAACCAAGTTGTCGTTGTAATTAGCTTTACGAGAATATCCCCAAAAACTAGAACTATAACCGAATTACTCTGTTAACTTCGATATGAAACCCAAATTTATTTTAAGTTTTTTTTGTTTGCGCTTCAGGTCGTTATCTAGTAATCAAGTTAACAGAAATATATTTACTGATAAGTTTGTTATCCCAATAACTACGTTCAGTTCGGCAGCTATTGTTTATGTGGGTGTTTTTAGTTTACAAAATTTACCTGCCAAATTTTGTAAACCATGTTAGCTACTTTACTTTATCCCTTGTCACTTGACGTATAACTTTGCGTTTTGTTAACTGATAACAAAGTCACCGCGAAAGGAATTTATGGTTAAGTTGGTTATCACAATAAATATGTTACACTTGTTTATGTAGATATGTAGTTGATTTAGTTAACACAGTTAACATGTCAAATTTGCAGGACCATGTTTACAATATTATTCGGCCTGACATAGAGTTTGACAACGCGGAGGAAAATCTTAGTTGGGCGGATGATGCAGTAGATCCAAAGGTGGATAACATGCTGAAACTTATATCCGAAGGATTCAAATTCAAGGGTGAAATGTTTGTGGGGGGAACTAAGCCATCAGAAATAGCCGCGCCAGCAAAGTCGAGAAAAGGCACCATTGGAAGGAATGCCGCAAGCAAGAGAGGGAAAGGTAAAGAGAGAGACATTGGATCTTCAACATCAAACCCCAAAGATTCCGCGTTGATTGAATTGATTGAAGAGAAACTATGCGAGCATGATATTATTCAGCAGGAATTATTTGCTGCACAACTTGCTGAGAACAACAAGGTCCTCATCGCCTTCCTTACTAAGTGGCTGACCGACAACACAATTATCGAAGAGCAAGTGATAACAGGCTCAGAATCCCCTCACCCAACCAGTAATGGGGAAACTCAGTCTGATGGGTCTCAGGAACATGAGACCGCACCCGCTGACCACTGTGAAGCTGCCGGTCGTGCATCTCCTGTAAACAGCGATGTCAACACAAATGGTGGTGCAACTATAGAAGAAATCGTCTCATTTTACTCACCAGATAACATTCAAGTGAGGATAAAAATCTTTACCTTGATAACCGCAAATAGTTGGAGGCTAACATGTTGTCTTCTAATTTGTTTTAAAACAGAATGAAAGAGGATCCATCTCAGATTTTGTAGAAACAAGTCAATCTGAACTGGTGGACACAGCTGGCCCAGTGAAACAAACTATGAGGGAACATGTTAGACGAATTGTTAATATCAATAAATTATGTTATCATAGCCGAAGACAATTTTACTTAGTATGTCTATCCCCAAACCAGGTATTGGAGGAGGTTGTATTGGAGGCAGGCATGTGTGATTTTATTGCCTCTGCGGACCAAGTTTTTCATCTTAATCCCTCTGCAGGAACGCCAGACAAAAAGTCTGCAGAAGAGCTTGTTCCGGTATTTTTTATCTTTAACGATAAACTGTTTAGAAAAATAGTTATCAGGATAACCATTAACTATAAATGTGTGTGGTAGATTCAACCGATTGGTGGTGTCGACAAAGAACTCGACGATAATATGGCAGAAGATGATGAAGGATTGGGAAACCAAAGCATACCTGAAGAGATTCCTCCGGTAACCAACTTTTTTAATGTTTTTGTTAACTTTTTTGTATAATAGGATGCCTATCTACTCCACATCTTAATTTATTGGTTCTCACCTCTCTCAATTATAACAACGATAAATTAGGTTGTCATCTAACTTATGGTTCTTTAGTTTCTCTAGTAGTTGCTTAGAATAGTAGGAGCCCAAGTTTATTTTCTCACTTTCAATAGATCATCCTAGTTTCATGACTATTCGTCCCCATCAAATTTAATTGGTCATCCCCATAAAATTTGGATCGCATCTCCACAACGATAATTGATTTCGATGTGAGAAGAGATCGATGTGAACTCTGTTTGCCCAACAACTTGGTTATCTGTTACACATGACGCATTAGTTGTTAATATTATTGTAGAGATAACTCAACTGACTTTCTTGGGGTTGGCAGAACAAACAGGTTTCGAATCTCCACAATCCCCCAGCCTACAATACTGCTTTCGGCACTGAACCAATGCCTAACGAAAACATAGAAGAAGCCCTTCTCCCGGTACATCACATTTTCTTACCACTACAGGTTTGGCAAATGTTCTCATAGCTAACACTGTTAGTAAATAATATATTGAGTCCTATTAACCAGTTCATCGACGACGAGAATGCTAAAAAAACGGGCATTCCACCTGATGCTACGAGGAAAAGCAAACGAACGAGGACGGTTTCAACAAGACTAGATGAACGTTTCTTATGTGACAAAAGGATTAAGACCCTTATTGGACAAGAAACTGCGGCGGATATTGAGAACGCACGTAGACTGGAAGAGAAGGTTCGAATCGCCATTAATAGCGTGAAAAGGTTAAGATACTATCTAAGTATTACATCAATTTCATTGCCTTAGATTAGCTGCTCGCTAATTGCTGACCTTTTTTTGTAGATCCTTAAATCTTGGCAATTTGATTACGATATCCGCGAAAGAGATTACAGACCTGTCGGAAAGACATACAAATACCCCAACCAAGGTTTAAACATAACATATCATTAAATTCAGACTTATAAAGTCTCTACATATTTAACTGATAAAACCTTGAACAGGTCATGGACGGGCTTCTTAAGTTTTCTCGCCACATGCTGAGGAATGATATGGAAGGTGGCGAACGACTTAGGGTTGATGTTCTGGATTCGAAGTTTGTAGCCCAGTTAACGAAACTATCTTCAAAGTTCACCAAATCTTCAAGCCGAGATTCATTCCAATTCAATAAGGTGGTAGTAGACTTGCTAACGGGGGTAGATGAACCTGATCGTGTCCAGCTATATGTGGAGGCCGACTTCCTGTACCTACCATTCAACTTTGACAAGCGGCACTGGGTTGCACTTGCTTTATATCTTAAAGAGAAGAAAATTGAAGTTTTGGACTGCAATGTGGCCCTCATAAACGACAGCAGGCTTGTCAACGAACTGCAGCTGATTGCCACAATGCTCCCATATCTCTTTAAACAAGTTTCTGCAAACGTCGAGATGAGCCAGATCGAGGTATCCCCATTCTCCATTGAAAGAGTAAGTGGTATCCATCAAGTAACCCTTCCCCCCGATGCGGGTATCTTTTCCATCTTCCTTATTCAAACGCATGCCATTGGTGGGGTAGAAGCTTGCAGAGAGCTTGAGGTGGGATTACTGGAATCTGAGACGAAGAAACTTCTCTATGCGCTAATTAACCATTACTCTGTCTAGTGGTTGTCATCGTTTCACCATCTTTAGGACCAAAACAAATTCAGTATTAAATTAGGACGAAGAATCGTTCCTGACAAGTACATCTTCATCAGAAAGAAGCTCCACGTTCGGGTTATCCAGCATATACTGTAGTTTAGCAATCTCCCATTCCTCCCTTGTCAGCTTAGGAACCATAGGATAAGGCATCCTGGTTACATACACTCGTTCTGCAACGACCTTAGGCACCACAGTAGAACTATCTGTTGTCTCCTCAGAAATCACCTTAGTATAGACCGATACCAATGGGGTATCGATCGATACACGGGCCGGATGATTGAATCCATTCTAGCAGACGTCTGGGCTGGTATCGATCGATACTGGGGAGTATCGATCGATGCTTGTGCGATTTCAGGAACGGCTTCGAGATTTTCTGCACGTAAGCTGATGGCATTGACGTGTGCATTGTGTGATTGAACTGCCTTTCCCTTGGAATTTGCTGCAGTCTGAGCTTGCGTCTCCAGCATCCTGTGGCTCGTTTTTAGAGCATCGATCCTTTCACTTAAATCGGAGTACATGGTGTCCATCTTACCATTGAAGTTCACTGTGATTTGCTGCTGTCCTTGAACGAGCGTTTCAAACATAGCTTCAATATTGTTCTCAGGAGCTTTGGGTGGTGGGGATTGGTACCCTCCTTGCTGACCGTAGT
>PKML01070231.1:115987-131262 GCA_002933935.1 Eutrema yunnanense | reverse complement strand
ATTTGATTGTTGGGGTACGTTTGGATGGGAGCCCACCGACCATACCTTCGACTTCAGCTATGGGAACGGCGGTGCTCCGATAGTTTCTAATAAGGAGGCCTGCACCGATCTGGCCTACGCGGCTACCCTAGGCCGGCGGCCTCGCTTTTGTCCTTTGGAGGAGATGGCGGAGGCCGAGGCCCTGAAGAACGCGGTCCGCTCCATAGTCCGGGTAAGACTAAGCACGGTGGAGATTAGTTAGGTCGAGTTTTTAGTTATTGCCGTTCCTAACATTTCGTTTGTTGCTTGCAGTCTATGTCCAACGTGGTCATTCTCAGCGAGCGGTACGAGCAGCGGCTCTGCGAGCAGGAGCATCTGAATGTAAATTTGAAGCGGCGTATGGAGGCAGGCGAGGAAAGCATGGCGGGTCGGATCCGTGAGCTCAAACGGGCTTTGGCCGACGAGAAGGCCCGGTCTGCTGATCTGGAGTCGACTCTGGAGCATTCGCGCTCGCTGTCGCAGAGAGCGGACCAGGCGCTCGCCGACCTGGAATTGGAGTAGGCGCGATCGGCCGTCTTGAAGGAAGAATCGAACGCGTCCCGAGCCGAAGCCGCGAAGGCGTGCGCGGAGCGGAATTCATACCGGGCACGGGCTGAGTCGTTCGAAAGGAACATAGCCCGTGCGAAGGCAGCCGCTGCGAAGGAAGATGAACGCGTGCGGAGGAAATGGGCGGCAAGGAATCAGAGGTGGGCGACGAAAATGGGGAAAATTCGCGCCCATATAACTGGCCGGGACCGTGCCTCTGTTCCGCATCTGTTGCTCAGCCAGGTGGTCGGCACGCGCGAATGCTTATAAAGGATGGAGCGCGAGGACAGCCTAGTGGTACCGTTCTATCGGTACGAGAAGCTGAGAAAGGATGAGGCGAAGTTCGAGGCTGAGCTGGATGGGATAGACTTTCCCGACCTGACCCCGGAAGATCTGGAGCTTCCCTCGGATGCTGCTCCCGATGTCCATCTCGGGCAAACCATGCCCGGCGTGGTCTCGGCATCTGCGGAACCGCCCTTGGCTGCCCCGGATGCGCCCGCTCCCGCATCCGTGACTGCGACTGTGCAGGATTCGTCAGGCCCGCCCCCGATATCTACGGAAACGCCCTCGACTGCCCCGGATTTGACTGCTCCCGCGTCCGTCGCCCCGAGCGTTCAAGACAAGACCCCGGCCTCAGCGGTTGATGGCGGTGAAGGGTAGCAGCTAGACCAGCCGTTCCGGGGGGAGTATGGCACGAATGCGAGGATGGTGAGCCCGGATGATGTAGAAAGTATCCGTGCTGGCGGAGATTGGAGTTGGTAGGCCGGAGGGCCGTGTATAGATTTACCCTTGTTGTTTTTATTGTTCTCTTCTCTTTTTTTTGTTGTGATGGGCCAAAGTGCCATTTGTAACTGGCAGATTGCCTTTGAGAAATAAAATGTGAATTTTATATTCCTTGTATTGTATATATTTTCTTGTTTTTGTTATGTTTTTTGCAGAGGGGAAGGTCGTGGACCAAGTAGGTCGGGGACCGCTTACCCCCCCTTGTTTGTTTTTATGCGAAGGGACAGGTCGTGGACCAAGTAGGTCGGGGACCGCTTACTCCCCCCTTTGTTTGTTTTTATGCGAAGGGACAGGTCGTGGACCAAGTAGGTCGGGGACTGTGCTTTTGTATATATATCAACAGTTGAAAAGAACGAATTTTAGATTTGCGAGCTGATTCCTGACAGAAGTTCAGTTCGGTGTTCTAAACTTGCTTAAGTAATTTTGATGTCCGAGAGCGCGGGACTCTCTCCTTTTTTTTTCCTGCCCCCCTTGCAAAGGCTAATGAAGGGGTATATATAGGGTGAATTGGCGGACAGCCTTCCGCGAATTCGGGACGACGTGTCAGCTTCTGCTTCGTCTACGTGCGGCGCATGTCTTGTCACCGCGGTGTCTTGTCGTAGAGGTGGGACAGTCCTGGCTCGGCGCACGTCTTGTCCGCGGCAGATGAGACAGGTTGGGTTCGATCACCGCGAGGTCGCATCATACGTGTCGTTCCCTGATGCGCTCCCGCCATCGGCGTCAAACGGTGTCGGGACAGGTGTTCTGTGGTGTCATCTCCCACGTGTCGCCTTCCTGACGATCCTACGCGGTGACCGCATTAGCACGGTGGTCGTTAGGGGAGTTCGGGGTATCCCCGTAGTGGTAGGCTGGGAACGTCCCCGAGCTGGCCGGCCTCTGATCGGTTTTGCGGGAGTTCGGGGTATCCCTTTGCTGAAATGGGCCTGGTCCATTGGGGGGGGGTGCTAAGCCCGCCTCCAACAATCTATACTTCATATCATTGCAGTACTTGGATTTACCAATGAATAGGCATGACCAAAATGGAACCGTAACCGTATTTCGGACCGTAACCGTACCGTTTTCAAACTGTAACAAGACTGTAACCGTGTCAGACGGTTAAAAACCGTAATCGTTAACCGTAAAAATATATTAGTTATGGTTAAAAGAATTATTAACCGTAACCGTTAATTAACCGTAATCGTATCAAAACTGTTGGTTAACCGCAAGGTTAAAACCGTAAAATTTTAATCGTAACCGTTTTAAAAATAAAATTATATATACTAATAATTAAAATTAGTTCTGTAAAATTAAAAATTCAAAGAAAAATTATGTATAATCAATTTACCAATAGCAAATGCAAATGCAAATCTAAAAAATAAGAAATATTATTTAAAACTTAAACGTTCTAAACTAATTAATATTTTTTCTAACAAATATAAAAAATATTTTAACAAAACAGTTTTATGATAAAATATATAAAATTATAAGAAAAAAAACAAATCGTGGAGTCATGGACAAGGTGGAATGAAAAATAGTTTATAAAATTTATAATTATTTAATTATATCTCGTTATATTAACCGTTTATTGTCATCAAGTAACCGTAACCGTGTCTAATCGTAACCGTATTAACCGGACCGTATTTAACCGTTTTAATCGTATATTAAACGGTTAAGGTTAAAGTTAAAAAAAAATTTAACCATAACCGGTAGTTAAAAAACCTTAATCGCATTAACCGTAACCGTGGTCATGCGCTTGGCTAATCATGAAGATTTAGATTAGGGCTAGGCTAGTCCATCTAATTGGCAAACTCATTGACCTGGTCGAGCATTTCGATGTTGTGAGACGTGAAGTTCAACATGATATGTCAGGTGAAAGTTTAGCAGCCACTACTGTTGAAGTTCAAGAGGAGGTGGTGTCATGCACACTTTGAAATATTAGTTTGGGAATTGTAGCTCATATGTATTAAATCTTTGATTATGTTTATGAAATTGTGTTCAAGATATTTCTTCATGTGTATTGTTTATTTGATTTTTTCATATAAATTTTTTTTTCGATAATTTTTGAGATTTATTATTTATTTTTTGTGATATTGGTTGAGACATTTTTAAGTTAAAAAAGTAGTGTTTAATTAAACCATAATTTGGTATCATTCATAATTTATTAAGGTGAAATATATATCATTGTCAATTGATTTGAATGTATTAAAAAAAAAAAAAAAATCTACACCAAAACTTCTGGATCAAGTAGCGGGATACGCTTCTAGAAAGTCCACGTTATGCTTCTTGATATTATTAGTTTGATGCTATGACACACACACACACATTAAGCTTTTACTTAATATAATTACTGAGTTTCATGTGCCCAACCGCTTCTCCTATATATACGGCCGATTACAGAAGAAGACAAAAAAAAACGCCATTAAAGAAAAGCTCTCTCGCTCACACGCTCTTTTCGTTTGTCAACTGTAAAACCCGGAGAGAGAGAAGGAAGAGCCGATTCACAAGAGAGAAAGCTTCTCAGATATGGAGAAAGACGATGACTATAGTGCCTCCACGGCGTCTTTCTCACCTAGCTTCAGTACTTACTCCGGCGATCGACTCGCCGAGATCGCCGAACGAGTTGGTCACGATTGTTATAAGGAGAAAGGAGACGAAGAATTCGAGTTTGCGATTCTCCAAACGGATCGTGAGGCGGCTTCTTCTTCCGGCGACGGTGGATTTGTATTCCCGGTTTTCGACCAGAATCTGGTCTCCGAAATCTCCGCCGTGGAACCTGGCGACGTTTCTCCGGAAGCGGTTGTGACTCCGTTAAAAGATCTGTTCCTCCGCGAGCGCAACGATCAGCAGCAGCCGCAACAGGCGTATTCATCGTCGTCGGACGATGAGGAGGAAGATGAGCTCGAGGCGATCCCGAGTGAGATCTATTGTCCATGGACGCCGGAGAGATCTGCGGCGGAGATGTCACCGAGCGGAGGTTGCAGGAAGAGCAAATCGACTGGATCGTCTTCCGCGTCTTCATGGTCGAAGAGACGATGGCGAATCAGAGATCTGCTAAAGAGAAGTAACAGCGACGGGAAACAGTCACTCAAATTCCTGAATCCAAGCTCGATTAACAACAACAACAGAGACGAATCTTCGAAGAACAAAGAGACGGTGAAGAAGAAGAAGATTGAGAAAGAGAAAGTTTCTGCACATGAGAAATTTTACTTGAGGAACAAAGCAATCAAGGAAGAAGACAAGAGAAAATCATATCTACCGTACAGGCAAGATCTTGTTGGACTTTTCTCCAACATTAACCGATACGGAAAAGCTTTCCCTCCGTTCTGAAATTCTGATCCACAACAATGGGTAAAAGTCATCTCTTTCTCTTTGGATCTATTCGGCCAAGTTCAAGTTTTTTTTTTTTTTTTTAAATCAATCTCTTTTTAAGAAACAAAAAAAAAAGATGCGGTTCTAATAAAGTACAATATATCTCATAGCTTGTAACAGATGTAGATGGGTAATTTTTTTTAATAATTACATCTTCTTTTTTTCTTTTCTTTTCTGGGTTTGTAAACAGTTTTGATGACCTAAGTTTCATCATGTTCATATGATTTTGGATTTGATGTAAATATAGAAAAACGTTGCAAGTTGCGCGTGTGCACTTGATGTATGTTTGTTGAGGAAGATAATGGATACAACAAACACTTATGTAAATGAGAGAAATAA
Source organism: Eutrema yunnanense (assembly GCA_002933935.1). Lineage (NCBI taxonomy): Eukaryota > Viridiplantae > Streptophyta > Magnoliopsida > Brassicales > Brassicaceae > Eutrema > Eutrema yunnanense. The sequence goes on along the minus strand of PKML01070231.1, from coordinate 126,228 downwards.
ATAAAACTTTTGTAGATGGACATCATAAATGGAGTATTTGCGTCCAATATCACTTCATCAAAACATAATTTGTGTTTTTAACACTTTTCAAATTCTAAATTTTGCAAAATATGTAACAAAAGATGATTTTCTCCATATTTGTTATTGGTCCGTATTATAAGTATAGAAAGTATATATGTCATATCTTCACCATTAACTCTCTGTATATTCTCCTTCCATCTCTACTCTCATTCTCTATGTATAAATCAGAGCATCAGCTCAATGAATAATATAACTCTGAATTCCCAAACCTATCATGGTATCAGAGCACTAACGGTTTTTTTTTTTTTTTTTCAAGTTTCTTCTTCTCTCTTCTCCCGTCTTCCTCTCCTACTGTCTCCATTTCTTACAAAATTTCTTCTGCCGTAGACTAATCCGGCCATCACCATGTCAAATGACGCAACCTCTGCTGAAACCACTACGGTTTTCAATTCTGCCAATCCTTCGAGCACTCTCATCTCCATCAACATGGCGAATGTTACCAAACTTACAAATCTCAATTACATGATGTGGAGCCGTCAGATCTCTGCTCTCCTTGAGGGACATGAACTCCATGGGTTCCTTGATGGTGCGAATGCTGCTCCTTCCCCGACTATCACAGTCGATGGTCAATCCACCCCGAACCCAGCCTACGCACCGTGGCGGCGACAAGATCGACTCCTCTATAGTGCTCTCATAGGCGCGATCTCCCTTCCTGTTCAAACCGTGGTCTCCAAGGCCACAACCACTGCCGAGATCTGGACTCTCTTGGCCACAACATATGGAAATCCAACAAGGGGTCACCTCCGACAACTGAGATATCAAATCAAGACCTGTGTTAAAGGTACCAAATCCATCTCTGAGTACCTTCGTCTCATCAAAGGGAAAGCGGATGAACTGGATCTCCTTGGAAGTCCATATGATCCTGAAGAATTGATGGAACAAGTCCTCGCTGGCTTAAGTGAAGAGTATAAGCCGGAAATCGATGCTATTAATGGGAGAGACACGCTGCTCTCTTTCTCTGAGTTACATGAACGGCTCATCAATCGGGAAGCAATGATAGTGTGTAAAGAGGCATCAACACATGTAGTGCCCATCTCTGCAAATGCTGCTACTCCGCGTCCTCAACAAAATCAGAACAATTGGCGTCCTAACAACAACCGCAACAATCAATCCAACTCCAACAATTTCAATCGTTCGTCGCGACCATACCTAGGACGCTGTCAAGCTTGTGGAACTCAAGGGCACAGTGCTAAATATTGCCCTGACTTCCGTATTGTCCGTGGGTCGGGATCTGCTCCACAGTGGCCGTCGCAGCCACCGAATCAGTCATGGCGATCATCCTCGCCACACCAACCACACCAAGGATGGAATCCAAGAGCTCACGTTGCAATGATGCCTGCTTCAGACTCTTCGACTTGGCTTCTCGACTCTGGGGCTTCGCATCACATGACGTCAGATCTCACCAATCTATCGCTCCACGCACCATATAATGGAGGTGACGATGTCATTGTGGGTGACGGCTTTGGTCTTCCTATCTCCCATACCGGTTCAATCTCTCTTCCCTCTTTCACACGTCCTTTCTTTCTTAATGATGTCCTTTGCGTACCATCTCTTGATAAAAATTTAATCTATGTGTTTCAATTATGCTCTACTAACGGTGTTGCGGTGACCTTCACACCAACCTACTTTCAGGTCCGCGATCTGATCACGGGGGCGCTCAGATTGGAGGGCAAACCTAAGAACGGCACTTATGAGTGGCCACGAAATCGATCGCGCAAGCCACCCTCTTTAGCCTATGCTTCGGCTATTAAGACATCTTTCTCTGATTGGCATTCTAGATTAGGCCACCCTGCATTATCTATTCTTCAAACTACTATTTCTCAGTTTAATTTACCTTTGTCTTCTAAAGCTTTAGCAACCACACCTTGTAGTGCTTGCTCTATCAATAAAATGCATAAGCTACCGTTTTCTACGTCAACTCTTATGTCTACTTGCCCTCTCGACATTGTTTTCTCCGATGTTTGGACTTCTCCACTTCTTTCTATCGATGGTTTCAAATACTATGTTATTTTTGTGGATCATTTCACACGATACACTTGGTTGTATCCTTTAAAACAAAAATCTCAAGTTTTTGATGTGTTTACGAAATTTAAAGCTTTAGTTGAAAATAGATTTCAAACCAAATTACGCACTCTTTATACAGATAATGGTGGTGAATTTATTGCTCTTGCTACATTTTTATCTACTAATGGCATCTCTCATTTTACGTCCCCACCTCACACACCGGAGCACAATGGCATAGCGGAACGGAGACATCGACATATTGTCGAAACCGGGCTTGCCCTCTTGTCGCAAGCTTCTCTGCCTAAGTCATATTGGACATATGCATTAGCTACGGCGGTATATCTTATTAATCGCATGCCAACACCAAATCTTGCACAAAAATCGCCTTTTCAATGTCTTTTCAATCGGGCTCCAAATTATGAAAAACTTCGCATTTTTGGTTGTTTATGTTTTCCATGGTTGCGTCCATATGCGTCTCATAAATTAGATGCTAGATCGAGTCCATGTGTGTTTCTAGGTTACTCAACAACACAAAGTGCTTACTTTTGCCTTGATAGAACTACATCTAGGATCTACACATCTAGACATGTAGTTTTTCATGAATATGTCTTCCCCTTTTCAGTGACTAACACAATCCCATCTAATATTTCTTCTAAGTGTGACGTTTCAGAATCAGAACAAGCAAACACACCGATTGTCTCTTCAGTACCAGGATTGGGACAACCTCTCTCGCAACATGGTGCTCCACCACTCACGACCACCGCTGCTACAACACCAGCTCCGATTGTCAACGCTGCTCCTCCTACAATGTCGATTCCGCCAACCCAATCTCAATCAAATCATAAGCCTCAAGTCCAGAGTTCAGCACGTCAGACAACAGAAGACACCCCTCCCACTATTCATCCGCAGATCCCGGCACCCGAAGCGGTTGCTTCAACGGCTCCGCCACCGCAGCCCCTCCGTGTCTCCGCTCGTCAAAAGAAACCAGTCAAGAAACTCAATCTCAGCGCCTCTGTTCTCCCTATCACAGAATTCGAACCCACAACCGTGGCCCAAGCTCTAAAAGATCCTCGATGGCGTAAGGCGATGTGTGATGAACTTGCAAATCAAATCAAAGAGCACACTTGGGATTTAGTTGCTCCTGCGACCGCCACTAATATTGATTATCATGAAACATTCAACCCCGTCGTGAAGCCAACAACCATTCGCCTTGTCCTAAGTGTCTCTATGTCTCATAATTGGCCGATAAGACAGTTTGATGTCAACCACGCGTTCCTTCAAGGCACTCTCCATGATGCAGTCTACATGACCCAGCCACCGGGTTTCATCGACAGAGACAATCCCCAAGCTGTGTGCAAGCTCAACAAGGCCATATATGGCCTTAAACAGGCACCACGGGCGTGGTACAATGAACTACGCACCTATCTCCTCCAATCCGGCTTCACCAACTCCCTTGCCGATGCCAGCCTCTTCATCTACAACAACAATGGCGTTCTTCTCTACATGCTGGTTTATGTAGATGACATACTTCTCACCGGCAACAGCAACACGCATCTCCAACAATTCATTAACTCTCTCTCAAACCGCTTCTCTCTTAAAGACTTGGGCACTTTGTCTTATTTCCTTGGGATTGAAGCACATTATTCATCACATGGGCTCCTACTCACACAACGTCGTTATATTGCAGATTTACTCCACCGCACCAAGATGGCAGACGCTAAAGGAGTCCAAACCCCGATGTGTCCGCACGCGACCTTAACACTCACCACCGGCACACCAATGGACAATCCAACACAATATCGCGCGGTAGTAGGCAGCCTTCAATATCTCTCTTTGACGAGACCGGACATCTCCTATGCCGTGAATAAGATGTCCCAATTCATGCATCAACCAACCGACGAACATTGGCATGCCGTCAAACGCATCCTACGCTACTTATCTGGAACCGCGACGCAAGGCATCTTCTTACACCGTTCAAATCCTTCCTCTCTTCACGCATACACGGATGCAGACTGGGCAGGCAACAAGGATGATTATACATCTACTGGAGCTTACATAGTGTATCATGGACGGAATCCTATAGCGTGGTCATCGAAGAAGCAAACTGGGGTCGCTCGTTCTTCAACAGAAGTGGAATATCGATCCATCACCTCCACGGCCGCTGAAGTCTGTTGGATTCAATCCCTGCTCAGAGAATTAGGACAGAAGACAACCTCCACGCCACCGATTTATTGCGATAACATCGGAGCTACTTACCTTGCGGGCAATCCGGTATTTCACTCACGCATGAAGCATCTGGCTCTCGATTATCATTTCGTTCGTAATCTCATACAGGCTAGTCAATTGAGAGTCTCTCACGTCACTTCGGCTGATCAACTTGCCGATGCTCTCACTAAACCTCTGCCCCGAACTCGCTTTCAACAACTATGCATCAAGATCGGACTCGCATACGGCGATCCGTCTTGAGGGGGCGTATAAGTATAGAAAGTATATATGTCATATCTTCACCATTAACTCTCTGTATATTCTCCTTCCATCTCTACTCTCATTCTCTATGTATAAATCAGAGCATCAGCTCAATGAATAATATAACTCTGAATTCCCAAACCTATCACGTATACTGTACACCGTTGATTCACGTGAAACTGTACATGGATACGATTAGAAAGTTAACGCGTAAAAAAATACACAAAATATTACTTATTTTTTAGTTTTTGTAAAGTGTTAGTACACAAACAATGTTTCCACAAAGTGACCGTACACTCAAAAACCCTTACGTTGATTTTCCAATCGTATCCATGTATTATATTATGCGAATCAATGGTATACAATACACAGACCAATAACAAGCAGGAACAAAATCATCTTTTCAAGAGAGAAAATATTACATACTTTTTAAAATTTGAAAAATATTAAAACACAAATTATGTTTTGATCGAGTGATACCGGATCCAAATACTCCCATCATAAATCAAACAATGACAAGTGAACTTTATTTCTTTAAAAAGGACATTGTTTTCGTAAATGCTATCTACTAACTGCGAATGATACTTTCTTGATGAAGTAACTGTCTTTTAATTAGACTAGGCCCATCAGGGTCATCTATAGACTATAGATTGTATATACCCCATTCCGTAGCCATAAAAGTTACACATTCCTAATTAGACTACATAATAAATTATTAAAGATGTGTAGTGTCAAGCAACGGTATATCATATCTAATCGTATGGAATATAAATGTAGACAAGTTTTTTTTTTAAAAGTTATAAGTTTTTGTTGATTTCGTTTGATATGCTTTTTGGTTTTGGATATAACTGTGTATCTATCTATCTACAGTGTTTAAGTTTATAACATTCCTCCCTCTTCCAAATTTCCGTCTGCCATTTCACTGAGTAGCTTCCGAAAGTCCTTGGAGACCGAAACTCGTGCATGCGTTTTTAACTGAAATCATTGAATCCCACTTTCTGACTCAAAAGTCAACTTCTTTGTTATATTTAGGTGACCACACATTATTATCTTAGTGGATTGAAAAATTAGGTGGAAAATTTATCCAAAACCATTTTTAATAAAATGCTGAATTTATCCCTCTAATTATGTAGGAGACAAAAACTAAAATCATCACTCGTTTAATAGCTGTATCATGTAAATACCAGATACGATAGGGTTACACGATAAGTAACACTGTTTCTTATCACAACAATTGATATTATTTTCATCACACGATCAATCTCACACAAATGATCAAGAATTGCCTCGCTTACTTACCTTGAAGTCGCAGAGTAAATGCTTGTAACGAGACAAGGACTTGTTTTAGCCTCTCCTTCGCCGCTTCATCGACCAAGTTTCCTTCTGCGTCGAATTTCTGAGGCGGCTGAAACGCATTGAGAGTAAACTCTGGTTTGTTGATGAAATGAAGATCAAGGAAAACTCCTATTTGACGAAGATGATATTGAGATCTTCCTCCACCAAATCCTCCCCCGCTGCTTATAACGGCAGCGGGTTTGTCAGCCCAAACATTAGGTGCTCGTGAAGCCCAGTCGATCGCGTTCTTAAGAGGAGCTGGTATAGTAACGAGTAAGGTTAACAACAAAGAAAAACCGATCGAGACAGCAGGATCAAAAACAAGTTTGAACTAGTTACACGGCCTGTCGCATTCCTTCCTCAAACACTAAGCAAAAAGTATACAAGGTTCACAGAAACAGAGCTTGCATCAAATCGATAAATTAAGATAAAAATATGTCCACAAAAATTGAAAATTTCACAAGCCAACAACAGCCAGAGAGAGTAAAATCCCAACAACAGAACTGGTGGAAGCTTTTCAATTTGAGCCTAATGAGTTACACTATTAAGCCAAATCAATGGTTCCAATAAGCTTCTTCTTGATATTTTTGATAAACCAAAACCCTAAGCCCTCCACAAACCTAAAAATTCTCTGTAGACATGTCTTTCTACAACGAACAAGGCAAAGAAGAAAGAACATATATCATTCTACAGCAAACCAAAACCATGGATTCTATAATCTAATTCACACCTCTGTATCAGATACAAAGCTAAAAGAAGGAAACCTTTTAGACCCAAACTCAAATTGATGCGATCTTACGTTCAACCAAAAAAAATGGAGAATCCAGCTTAGCAGTGAAACCCATAGGAAGACGATTGAATAAGAAAAGCCTTTCCAAGGTACCTGAGACAGAGTAATTGTACTCAGGGGAAGCGAATAGAATGCTATCGGCTTCAAGGATCTTCTGCCGGAAAGCTTCGACGACCGGAGGATAAGTCCCGTTGGTTTCCAGATCGGTGTTGATCAACGGCAACGGAGAAATGTCGATACACTCAATCTGCATACCCGACACCGACTCCTTCGTCAAATCGATCGCTATAAAAATCCCCCAAAAAATTAGCAAACGAAACCCCCAAAATTGACTGAGAGTAAGCAAAAAAATGTAAGGGAAAAGGAATATACCGGCGCGGAGGAGACCACTGTTGAAAGAGCCTTTACGGAGGGAACCGGAGAGAGCAGCGACTCTGATCAATGGCTTCATCGCCGTTACTGCCTCCATTTTCTCCGATTAGAGCTTGAAGGATGAGATTAGATTAGGTTAGGTGACAGAAAAGACTGATTCCACTAACCTATTTGCTCATTATATTCTATATTTAGTCTTATTATAAATGGTTAAAAAACGCAAGCTAGAACATCTATATTTCATAACTTCAAATTTGAATTTTTTTACATTTCAAAATCAACTTCAATTTTTGAAGTTTATACTTTTTTTTTTTTGTATTTTAGTCCCTATAATTATATATCTCATAAATAATTTTATTAATTTTTTATTTATTATTTTAGTCTTACAATTTTGTGTTTCATAAATACTCAATTTCAACAATTTTTGACTCATAAATCATTATGTACAAATAAAAATAAAAAAGATTCATTTATCAATTCTAAATGCATTAATTGATCATATATGAGAACATTACAAAAAAAAAAAAACATTTTATTGGATATTCGTTTTTTTTCACTTGTAATTTATTTGTGTGTTATTTGTTTAATTTATATTATAATATAATGTCTTATTAATTAACATTAATTGCTTGTGATAACTCTTTTGTGTGTTTTATAGTTATTTATAAAAATTTGATAATTTTAATTAATTATGATCAATAATGAGGAATATAATGCAAAATATATAAAAAATTTGAAATCGAATTTAAAATATCAACATTGGAGAAAAACCTCTAAATATAAAGTATGCTCTTAGAAATTCTACTTCCAATAAATAAATTAAAAGCAGAGTGTCCCACGGCGTTTTGGAAGGGAGTGGATTAATCACGCCTAAGAGGCTAAGAAGAAGCCAAAGAAAATGTGACTTTTAATCCATTTTAACTAACTAATGAAATTAACATCACAAAGTCGAGCATATTCAACTATAATAAACCCATCTCATGCTTAATCAAATTAGGACATCCAGACATTGAACAATGGTGGGGTCGTCTTTCAAAGTAATTACAAGATTAGACCACAAAATCTTCCCCCAAATCTCTCTTCGTCTTCGCCTTTCCAATGCAATCTCCGTACACCAAATATTTGTTTCCCCATTATCATGAAGGACATTAGTATGGGGCGAACAAAAGGGTTTGTCATAAGATATGTCTTCCAAATTTTTGTCTATAGTATTTGGAAGGAACGCAATAGTCGGAAGCACGGGAAAAATCCAATTTCTGCAGATCGTCTAACAAAGATCATCGACAAGCAAGTGAGAAACAGGTTTCTATCGATTCGAGCCATCAGTGATCACAAATACGACGATAGTTTAGAACTCTGGTTCGCCACAAGAAGCTAATCTAATTCCTACCTAAATTTCAGAATTCAGCATGATGTAACATTCATTGTACAAATAGTTTTTTGGTTGAATAAATTTTACATTCTTTAAAAAAAAAAAAAACAAAATCGCAAGCTTCCCGCCATGGTTCGCCATTCTAGACCCTTGAGCAACACGCATGCCAGGTAGACAACACCTTTCAAGAATATCCAAAACCTAGCCTCGGATCATAAACGCTTATTCGATTCTCACTACCAAAAGTGTACAACATGTTGTCAATAACCGCACGAACCAACTTGCCATTCTCTATTCAACGAATTTTCCATCTCCCATCTATTTTCCTCAGGATCATAAACAAAGCTTTTCAAACGATCCATTACGTAGTTCTTCTCGTCCATCACAAAACTATTGATCGTTCTCACGTACAACTCGTCGTTGCACGAACCTGAAAAACGTTCCCAAGTTTGCTTCTTGAGGTCGAAAACCTCGACCCAATCTTGTACACATCCCTCGAGTACATAAATCTTCTCATCTACAACACCAAACGCAGCGCAGCCACGAGCCACACGCATACTAGGAAGAAACCGGCTCGTGCGAAATCGACAATCAATAACAAAAACATTAGTGGTTACCTCACCGTTGACGCATCCACCGATGACGTAAATCTCTTGACCGATATCACAATAACAGAAGATCCCCAACAAGGCAGAGAAGGGAAAGAAGGAAACAGAACCAATTTATGGTTAAAGGGGTTAGACTCGCTTCTGTATGGTTTTTGATTGAGAGTGTACCAAATAGGGTTTTGTTCATGATTGAATCTCAAGGCAAAGTAAAGAACGTTTTCGGTGCGTTGATGGAGTGAACGTACGAGGTTAAGCTCGGACGAAGCGATGAGACGACCGAAAGTCTTGGAGACGAGAGATAGTGAAGGGTAGTCACATCTCGGGACGTATGCGAAACAGATCAGTGAGACTTCATCTGGTAGCGGAAGAGACGAAGACATAATCAGTTTCTCGAATTTTGGTGGTGGATTTATGGCGTTTGAACAAGCTGGGAAAAACATAATCGATGTAGCCGTATGAGCTATATGATGGTTGCGACTGGAGTTTATATAATACTTAAATAACTTTGAAAAAGGGTCGAAATGAAAAAAACGTTAGGTTGCACATAGCTTATACTCCCTCCGTTTCTTTTTAAGTGTCGTTTAAAGTTTTTTCACGCATATTAATAAAACAATATACTCCAATTCTTTGTTTTGCCCCTTATTAATGCACTATATAATGTGTTCACATTCATTAATGAGTTGGAAAATAAAGATAAAATTGGAAAATTTATTAAAAATCTGCATTAAAAATGTAAAACGACATTTAAAATGAAACAAAATTAAAATCCTAAAATGACAATTAAAAAGAAACAGAGGGAGTATTAACTACTCGTTTAATGCCTTGAATGGGCAGTTAAGCATTCATTCATTGTTCATATGTGGGCTGGTCAAAAGTCTAATACAAAATAAGAGGGTTTTGCGTGATTTAGCACTTAATTTAATTTTTATTAGTTTTTTTGACACTTTCAAAAAGGGAAAAATGTCTAAAAAAGCATCAATTTACAAATTATGGCCATTAAAAACACGAACTATGACAAGGGAAGTTTAAATCATATGATTTTGTTGACTTCAAATTTAAACCATGAACTTTTGTTGACCGAGCTATAAAAGACACGACGTTAAATCCGTTAACGGATCTCATAAACGCAGTTACAATTCCGTTTAAACCTACGGTTAATTAAAACTACGTCGTTTTGCAATTAGATCTAAATTGTTTTTTTTTTTTTTTTTTT
>PKML01070231.1:79543-103307 GCA_002933935.1 Eutrema yunnanense | reverse complement strand
ACTCATCACTTAAAATAGAAGTCGGAGACAAGAACTACAAACCAAGTTAAAACAAATACAAGACACACTCATCACTTAAACGAGCTTACTACAACCAAGGATGATCACACATCCAATCAATACAAGAAACATCCATTTTTTCAGGGAAGATTTTGCTTCCAGTAGAAGTTCTTCCACTCTTTCAAAATTCTCTTTCTCTAATTTAATTTGGAGCTTCTCAAACATCTGCTTCTCGGCCTCCTCTCGATCTGTTGCAAATTGCTTAACCTCTTGTTCAAGTCTATCTATTCTAAACGATGATGCCTCTATCTCATTCAACAATGCTTCGTCAACCCACTTGAAAGTGTAGTTATCATTGATCAACTACAACAATTAAAAACTATGACAATCAAAATTTGCATAAAGCAAACAATTTTGACAATGATAAAGAAATACAAAGTCACTCTAGTTTACCTTTTGTTCAACAGCAAACACACACCGGTATTATCTCCGGTATGGATTCGCATCCGACTTAGAAATTCTTCCCGTAATTACTTCCCCACACCAACATCTCTTAGGCAAACCGAGCTTAGAGGACAACCCGTGCTAGAGTTTTAAACATCTAAAAACAATTCTGCAACAAATGAAACAAGTCTGCGACACATGTCTCCAACAAATAAAACAAGTCTGCAACTAATAAAACAAGTCCGCGACACATGTCTCCAACAAATAAAACAAGTCTGCAACATATGAAACAAGTCTGCAACAAATGAAACAAGTCTGCGATAAACAAATATGCAACAATAACAACAAAGTCTGCAACAAATGAAACAAGTCTGCGACAAATGAAACAAGTATGCGACAAATGAAACAAGTCTCCAACAAATAAAACAAGTCTGCAACAAATAAAACAAGTCTGCAACAAATGAAACAAGTCTGCGATAAACAAATATGCAACAATAACAACAAAATCTGCAATAAATAAAACAAGTCTGCGACAAATGTAACATGTCTACAACAAATGAAAATAAGTTTGCATATGTGAGGAAGATGAAGAGACGCGAGGGCAGCGCGGCGGTTTTAAGCATCTAAAAACAAGTCTGCAACACATGAAAACAAGTCTGCATCTGTGAGGAAGATGAAAAGACGCGAGGGAGAGAGAGAGAGAGAGAGAGAGAGAAAATAGACGATAACAGCGACGACGGTGATGAACGAGGACGACGAGAACAATTATGGACGTTGAGAACGACGAGGACGACGAACTTTGAAGAAAAGAGGGAAGAGAGAAACTACGAAGGTTTGGTTAAGAAGGACGGCGACGAGGGTACAACAACGCTGAAGAACAACGACGACGACATCTATGAAAAACGGTGACGACGACGGCGAAGATGCGACGATGGACGACGACGGTGAAGAAAAAATTTAGGGTTGAGAGGTTTAGGGTCGTCGTTTGATGAATATGAATAGATTTAAGGAAGAGAAGAGATATTTTTTTGAGTTTTATATTTTTATTTTTTTCCTGAAAAAAATAAATCAAAATGGCATTTGTGTAAATAAGTAACTCAAATAGGGGTGTTCTGTCTTTTGACAAAAGAGTTGTGTTATTCTAGTCAACNGAGTTTAGAGAGAGATGAGAATAACATAATATAGTCTAAAATACATCCGTACGTGCGGGTTAAACTATAGATTTTTAAAACAACTTAATATTTAAAAAGATAACACATAAATTTCTCTATTTTCAGTTATGTATAATGAGGATAATCAATAGATTTTTGCACGGTATTAAGAAAGTCAATAATTTGTGAGATTAAAAAAAAATGCATTACAAAAAAACCGCGTGTATACGCGGGTATTCATCTAGTACGATATAAATACAAGGGTTGACTAAGCAGGAGTGTCTCGTGCCTAGATTTCTAGGACTAAGGCGATATTAAAAAATTTGGCCTTTATTTAGATTTATTATTTAAAATGTGATTTTTTTTTATAAAAACAATTTGGTATAGCAGAAAAATACTTTTACTATTTTCATGTAATATATATAATATATGATTGATGTGGAGAAAAATTAACAGTTTAGTAGATCAAAAGTAAAATAATAAATATTCGATATTAAAAATTTATTTATTAATTTTTTTACATATATTCATTGTTTATGTTAAATAAAATATTTCAACTATAATTGTAAAGTTAGAAATATATATAATAATACAGAATATTTAATATCAAATGAGTGAAGAAGATTATGTAATAAAAAAACCGTAAGAACAAAAAAACAATAAAAAAACAAACAAAATGAGTGAGTATTTCAAATCTGAAATCCTATATAAAAAAAACATGACATAAAACAGATTAACCCAACTAAATTTGTAGAAAATTATTACCAAAATAAGAAAGCATTCATGTCCGAATAGAATAAAAGTGGTAACAAGAAGTTGGAAATAAGTCTATGTTTTTAACCACTAGTCTACTAGTAGAATTATGAAAGCTGGGGCCCAAAAATTAAAGTTGTGAAGTGGGGGTCTAGGCATTTGCCTCTTTTTTTAATATATTGAGCAGGGCTCTGCTAGGCAAATAACCTCATTTTTAGCGTTTATCGCAAAAAATGATGTGGGAAAATTAGTACTAAATATCCATATTGGAGATGGATATTTAAAGATTAACCATAATAACATGATGGTTAGAATACAAAGTATATCCCTTTTTTTATTTTTTTTTAATCGCCGAAGTTCCGGATCCGTACATCCGCAGAGTAGGACCCAAACTATGTTAAAGTCACTCATTCGGAAGAGACTATTCTCAACGGGAATCGAATTCATAGCCGGTAGGAAAGTCATATATCCACTCCTCATTTAACCATTAGACCAATTCAATGTTGATCTTCCTTTTTTTTTCCTTGATTATTCCTCACTTCTCTCCCCTTCTTACAATATTCTCTCATTCCTCTTCTTGTCCTTTTATTTTCCCCCATCTTCTTCCTCACTCATCTCCTTTTCCAGCAGCAGTACACTCATTCCACAATAGTGCAAACATGATTTTCACATATTTTTTTTTTATTTTCTTCCAACAACTAAATATGTAAGCACTTAGAACACCCATATTAGACACCCAAATGGGGTGTCTTCCGGTTTTTTTTTTATGTCGCGACGAATCACGTCGCGACACGTCATCACCTTTTGGGGGAGACATATGTCTTCCGCGAGACTTATGTCTCGAATGAAGATGGTCTTATAGTATAGTATGATTCATGCTATTCGTATGAAATAAAAGTTATCGTAAATAGTATAGTATGATACTATTCTATATAGACTAATGTTAGTAATACTATTCACCTATTTAAAAAAGTTGTGTCCGTTTTTAAAAATTCAAATCATGATATACACCACACAAAAAAACTGTGTTTTTTTAATAGTATTGCAAGAATTAATTAATTATTATTATGAGATTAGCTAAGTTAACAACATCAAATTGGTAAACATATTTTATTTTATACAACAACAATAGTACACCTACCTCTCTCTCTCTCTACTTACGCTTCTTCATCTCAACTACGGAAAAGAGTCAAAGTTTTTTTTTTAACTTTGGTTATACCATCTCCAGTAAGAAGGCAAATTTCGCATCCTATATTCCCTCCACATCATTTTATTCTCCTTCCACATCATTTCAATTTTTTAATTCACACCCAACTCCACAATAGGAAGGCAAATCATTTTCTTTTTCCTCCAACTCATCAATAGGAAGGCAAATCATTTTCTTTTTCCNTCTCGACAACCTTCGCGTCTGGCATCTCCTCACTGAGATTTCTCATGTCATTCGCGATCACCATAACCTTCGAGAAGTACTTTGCGATTGTATCTTCCTCCTTCATCTCCAATACTTCGAATTCTCTTCTTAGTTTCTGCAGCTGCGCGCTTTGGACCCTCATATTACCTTGATACTTTGTCTTCATGGACTCCCAAATATCCTTTGCGGTATCTTTCTTTGCAATCGTCTTCAACAGGCTCTTCTCGATCGATGCAAAGAGGTAATTTTTGGCCTTCAAGTCCTTGAGCTTACTCTCAGCTAGCTCTGTTCTCTGCTGGCCATTCAGGATGACATTTCTCTCTGTTTGTGGGATTCCATTCTCGACCACATCCCACCACTCCTTTGACCTTAAGAGATTCTCCATGAGCAATGCCCAATGCTCGTAATCACCGTCAAATTTTGGAATGGCAAACCCCTCTTTCTCACTCATGATTCTCTGATTTTGTTTCTCTTACACAATGTTTTTTTCGGAATAGGCTCTGATACCACTTATTAGAACAAAGTATGAATTGAAAAACTATCTTTGTTATTGCTTACTTCAAACGATAAACAAAGTGGCCAATATATGGACCTTACAACTTGAAATACCGAAACTTAAGCAAGAGGATAACAACTACCTTTGATGCCTATTCTATCTCCTACAAGTCAGGAGTACTTATTCAGAATTGAAATAGTCAAAATAGAATTGCAGGAAACTGCAGGAAATTGCAGGACCAACTTAAACCAAATTACAGGTCCGGTTTACTGATTTTATTCTTCATATATAATGTGTGTGTGTTGTGTACTTTATTACCGAGTCCCAACTAACAAGTTGAGTTGAATTGATTAAAATGAAATAGTTAAATAAAATGGTTAGGATTTAGGCAAAGAAGATTACAGAAGAAGCTCATGTGCCCTTTAAACCATTCTAAAGAGCATGTGGCATGTGTTGACGTGTCGCTGGCGGCAGGTTTTCTATGTACGAGCGAGTCGGCGACTTCTCCAACTTAATTTTTTACGCTTTAATAAATATTATCAAAAGTTGGTTAGAAAGATTTATGGACCTACATAATTTTATGTAGTTTTAACATATTTATTACGATTTATGTAGTTTTTTCTTAAAACATTTGTTTTTCAACCTAATGTATTCCGCAACGTGATCAATGAAAACGTATGGAATCTGTGATGAATGATGATCAGGGAAGGTGTCCACGTTGGAGTTTGATATTCTAGTAAAACCAACAAGACAAAGACGAAGAAGCTCCCGTGCTGCCGGTTGTGGAGTGGTTTGTTGAAGCGGTTACGTTTTTGTGTTTGTCTTCGGAGAAGGTGTAGGCGTTCCTTCTAGCGGGGTTTGAGGGCTGGCCTCGGATGGGAGCTGCTCGTGGTAACAACGATGAGGACTCGAGTTCTTTAGAATTGCAAATGTCCGAGTTTCGTGTTCGGAATCGGTGTTTCTTCGTCGAGGATCTTCTTGGTTTGCTAAGACGTGTGCTTAACTTGTTCGATTTATTTGTCTGTCTCTTTGTTCTGTTGTAATTTTGTCATTGTTTGTAGTTTTCGGTATTTCTGTTTTCTTAGTCTTCTCTGTACTCTTTGTCACAAATCATAAAATTGGTATAAAATTTAACATTTAAACCAAAACAAAACAAGACACTGACATAAACTGTAAGTATTTATAACTGGGAGTTAAGGATCTATATATCTTCTATGGTTGGAATGATCTCTAAACCAAACCGGTTTAATAGTGTTTCGTTTTGCACTATCTTTGTCTTTGAGAATACGTCGGGTCATAATTCACGGGTTTCTTCATTCGGATATCTGTTAAGTAATGATAATTTTCCAACAGACTTGGTCACTTGGTAATGATTTATGAGAACGTCCTCTCTTTTTCTGGAGTGAGTTTCTAATTATATGACGGTTAGAGATAGTAAAAAATGGTGACCCCTACGAATTAATTTTTAAAGTTGGTGACCCCTAGTAAAGTTGAATCCTTGTTTTCAGGTTCCATTTAGGTTGAAAACAAGGATTCAACTTTCAATCCAAAAGAATCATTGAAACCAAATGAACAATCACCACTTAAACAAATTTATAGTTTAAATATTATTTCATATTTTCTTATACTATCATCATCTCTTAGTAATCAAAATTATAACTGAACCGTCATCATTTAATGTACTTCCATTTTTTACTATCTCTAACTATATCACCATCTCTTACTGTTTATACCTTTACCATAATCTCTTATGGCTTATTTCATTTACCATTGAAAAAAACTCGTTTGTGTAACCAATGGGTCCATAAACATATTTGTTTCATTTTTTTTTTATTAATGGAGAATTAAAATATTTTATATATATATGGGACGATTGGTGAAATAACCAATTTTCAATAAATCATGAAGAAAATAACTATAGATAAATAGAAATTAAGTAAGTAACCATGGGTTTGATTTTCTGACTGTTTTGGCCCTGTAACTAAGCAAGAGAGAGAGTTTCGTGTACAAGCTTTAGGGATGTAGCCTTTTATCCAGGAAGAAAAATAGATTTATTATACTATTTATTCTAACACCACATATGTTTACCCCAATGATTTTGTTTTTTGCATAATTCGCATACTAGTAACTGGTTCAACCTTGTATTAGTACCAAAAAATACTGATTTTATTTCACGTCTAACATGATTTGTATTTTGAAAAACAAACACGAATTTTTTTTCATACGTCAATAACAGCACCTGTAACGTAGAAAGTCTATTTTTTTCAATAACATAGCAAGTCTATTTTTTTAAATCAAAGAAATAACACATCTACCAACTAAAAAATACAGACATTTCATACAAAGTGAAAAAATAGTATAGAAGCATTCCTGCACTTTGCTCATCAATATATTAAACTATCATTTATAACATATCAATACATTCGTCTCCAACTGAGAAACATAGACCTTCCATACTATTTTTTTTGCAGACCTTCTATACCAAAGGAAATGAAGCTCACGTGATACAAGAGCATCTAAGTGAAAGGTTCAAAGGAAATATAGACATTTCATACCAAAAAGAAATATAGACATTACATAAATCTAGAGCTATGTACGGGAAGAATCCAGTTGATACGAAGCTTGAATCCAATGCATCGAAGCTAAGCACTAAATGATTTTCCTTAAAAAATAGACATTCTATACACACATAGAAATTAGCAAATAGAAAATAACAAAATTTCATTTCATAGAAGAGAAAATGACAAAACTTTGTGCGCTTTGCTTATCCATATATATAATCCTTCCATACCATGTCAGAAAAAATAGTACAAAAACCTTTGATGCGTTCAAAGAAAATATAGACATTTCATAGCAAAGGAAAAGAGACTCAGATCGTCTCAAGAAAATAGCAAAATAGTCTCAACCAATAACAAATAGCAAAATAGTCTCAATAACAAAGGAAAAGAGGCTCAACCAATTGCAAAATTACAAAAATAGACGTTCTATAGACATATAAATTAGTTTCCAATATTGAAAACAAAAAATAGACGTTCTTCACTAATAGACGTTCTATACAAATAGACGTTCTACACTAATAGACGTTCTATACAAATAGATGTTCTCTTCTTTTTCACAAGGCAATATTGAAGAAGACAACGAACCCAACATGTTTTGTGTCAATGTGCCTCCTAGAGGTTTCATCGCTAAGAATCCACAAGTCGTTGCGTTACTCGACGGAAAAGCATTGAATCCACTAACTCAAAACTTTTCAATTCGCTCGAGAAAGAGTTCGCCGTTAATGGAAAAGCCGAGTCTAGTTGTCTCGGTGATGGAGCAGCTTTCGATTTCTTGGTTAGAGCGATGTACAGGAAGAATCCACTTAATACGAAGCTTGGATCCGATGCACCGAAGCTAATCACTGAATGAGTTTTCTTCAGAATAGACATTTTATACACACATGAAATTAGCAAATAGAAAATAGCAAAATTACATATATTAAACCATCGAACCAGAGCAAATCAAAGACAGCGCGTGATGGTGATGAGAGGATTCGAAGGAAAAGAGAAACAAGAAGAAGAAGAGAAAAAAGAGAGGGAGCGTGGAAGGGAGAGAGAAGGAGAGAAAAAAGGATAAACATGTATTATTACATAATATACACACAATATTAGTTTCTTTTTTTTTTTGGTTAGTTTGTGAATTATAATTTTTTTTTTTGTTATACATTGCAATGTCCCTATATATATCCCCATATTTCTTTCAACTAATTTTTTTTTTGGTTGCTTTTTTACTCTTTTTTCTGTCTTCTGCCCCTTGGCAACGTTGGCCACCTACCTATTTAGTTACTTCATAACGAAATAGCCACACAAAGGGAAGCAATTATCCTGACAATATCAAAACCATGCACGCTGTATTAATTTTTGGATCGGATCTATAAGAGCAAAATCCAGACTAAACCAAAATTTGCAATTGGTAGATAAACCACGCAGCCGACAATATAAAAGTTTTGTCTTTATTTTGTTTGTCTCAGACTCCAATGTCCTTTGCCCGATTAGTTCAAAAACTTTGGGGAAAGACGGTTAAGGTCAAAAGTCCGAAAATCAATACCAATCCAAACCATAAGACTGGCTATGCAATATAAACAGATTTGTCTGTCTTCATATGTACACAATTGGACGATCTATTTTCCGAACAATTGACATACAAGAATAAACCCACCGGGCTTTTCTACCGTTATATATTTACTTTCTTTCCACAACCTTCTAAGACTCGTCCGCTTTTGGTTCGAGTGTTACAGATATTTTCTCCTTGTGATCGCCTCTTAGAACCTCGACGGTCACCTGAGAAAACCAGCTCAAACACAAATGTCAAAACATCTCTCATCATGTAGGAAGTAGAAACAAGTAATCCAAAATTTGGACTCTCGCGATTTTACCTTATCACCGACTTTGCATTGGTCCAGAATCCGGTACAGATCACTCCCGTTAGAAACTTTTGTACCATTCACCGACGTGATTATGTCTCCTAGTATTAGTCTCCCGTACCCGTCACGTTTTGTTGACTGAAGTCCCTGTGGAACAAAACCATCATCATTGCACACGTTTTCAATGTTAGACCGCAGAGCGGAATATAGAGAAATGTCGGTTCTATTTTCGTTTCTCTATCTCCGCCTAAAACAACAGAAACTTGGAAACAAGAAAGGCTTACGGCTTTCCCAGCTGGACCACTTGACGGAGCATCCAATACAAGCACACCGCTCACTCCCAATTGCTCAACAGATTGGTCCGGTGCGAATTTGATACCTAAGATAGGCCTTGTGACTTTTCCAAATCTCACCAACTGATCAACGATACCACCAACCTGAACGTATAAACAGAGACTCAGAAACAATTCAAGGATAGAAGAGACTCTCTCTGGCTGGGCTTGGAATGGGGGAAAAAAAAATGAGAACTCACGGTGTCAACTGGGATCGAAAAGCCCACTCCAGAAGATGCACCAGAAGGAGAATAAATGGCGGTGTTTATACCAATTAGGGTTCCTGAACTATCTAGAAGCGGTCCTCCGCTGTTACCAGGGTTAATGGCTGCATCCGTCTGTATCACATCTTGAATTGGACGACCGGTCGCAGCAGAACTAATTTCTCTTCGCAGACCACTGTATACACAAACATGCTACAGTTTTACGAAAAAGAAGACCGGAAATACAAGTAGTTTATTTTCGTGTTCCTTATACTGTAACCTCTTTGTATGAAATTCCAGCATAACAATGGGAAGAACACATCGAAAGTTGAGGACAATGAAACTAAAAACGAAAAGAAGAGATAATTTAACATACCTTATAACACCAGTTGTAAGAGTGTGATCAAGTCCAAACTGAAAAAAAAACGCACAAAGGGTTCTGCTTTAATATTGTGTGTGTGTGTGTACAGGATAAAGAGGTTGTGACCCAGCCCGCAATAGAAAGCAGACCACTGATATTGATCATTTTAAGGATGTATACTCACAGGATTGCCAATGGCAAAGACTTTCTGGCCGACAAGCAGATCTGAGGAGACTCCAACAGGTATAGGTCTTAATTTGTCTTTTGGTGCATCGATACGTAGAACTGCAACATCCTTGTCTTGGTCGAATCCAACAATTTTTGCATCAAATGTTGTTTGATCAGCAAGAGTGACCCTGTTATGGATCATGTAAAGCAGTGTAGTCATTTTCGATAGTCATGATGCCACAACTACGAAATCTCCATATCTTAGATGAACCAACCAATGACTATTGTTCCAGTTTAGCGTAGCCACTAAAAACAACAGAAATCGCGTAATACATGAACACAAGAACAATGACTCGGGGCAATCCAAAGAAGTAATGAATTCAAGTATCCCAAATCAAGATGAGATTACAAAAACTCAACAAAACCTGAGATCAGAAGCACCACGGATGACATGATAATTGGTAACAATGTGACCCTGCTTATCCCACACGAATCCTGAACCAGATCCTTGCGGCACCTCAAGCACGTCCAATGTGAAGGCGTCCTGCCTAACCCAGAGAAACGATATTAACATTAGACAACTCAGAGAGAAGAAGATTACACGCAAATCCATTTGATGAGTGTAGTGAAATTGATCAACATGATTCATCCCAAACAACAACAACAAAAAAACGTAATCCATTAGCTTGTTACCCTAAATACAGTATGTTCTCACCGATTAAGCGAAAAATCCAATCGAAGAGACGAGAGAATTGATACCTCACGGCGAGATTGGTGATGTAGACAACGGAAGGAGTGTTCTCCTGGAACAATCGAACCGTCGCGAGCTCATCTGTCTGGAGCTTCCGCGGAGTAGAGACGACGAACGCAGCAGCGGATTCGACGGCGGGAGAGGCGGAGAAGAGGGAAAACGACAAGGCGACGGAGGTGCATAGGAGGAAGAGAGGCTTGAAGGCAGGTCCAAGAGACGTAAGAAAACCATCGTCTCCATTGTCGTCTAGTGGGAGCTTCGAGAAAACTCGAAAACACCGTTTGGATCGGATAGAGTAGAGAGAAATCGAGCTCGGAGACGAGCGTGGGGAGAGATTGAAGAAGGTTCCATTGGAGAATCGAGAGGAAGGAGGAGAGTGAAGGAAGAGAGTAGAAAGGAGAAGCGAACAACTCGTCGCCATTACTTTCTGTACATGAACAATGGGATTGTGGCCTCTGTTATATTGCTTTTAATATATTTTTAAATTAAAAATAAACAAACTTGTATATAACGATTCTTAAAGTCAAACTTATTAAAATCTTGACTTTGTAGAGAGATATCTAGTAGATCAACAAAAGAGAAGAAAGTTTAGAGAATCTTCTGAGGTGGTCTAAGTTCTTTTGGCAGTTGATTGAAATTCTCTGCGTCTAAATCGGATTGAAACATTGGTCTCTTCCCCATTTTCCACACAATCCCTTCAGCCAGATGTTCTTTGTTTGGTGTCAGCATTACAAAGTTTGGATCAGCTCTTTGGTAACTGCACCAATGTCACAGGATTTATATTTAACATGTGACCATAGATAATAGTGTTTGGTTTCAAACCATCAAAACTTCAACAGGCACTGACCTGGCTTCCCTCAAGTTATCAACACGGAGACCAAACCCGCATGCTATTTCTCCACTCGAATGATTAGTAGTTGCTGCACAAATATCCCAGAAATCTTATAGAGCTAATGTTCATCTTGATTTTGCTGAATTTTCCAGTTCAAATCCATTCACCACATACCTGAGATATTGAATGCGAAAGACGGTTTCCACCACGACTTGAATGCTAATGTGAATGTTGAGCTTAGAGCTCCGACTTTACCCTGAAGAATATCACTAAATCCATACTCACTTTTATCATCAAGCTTTCTGGATCATAAAAAGTTATATACCTTCAGCAAGAAGTTCTTATTCGCCTGCCAAGACGCAGCCATCTGCAATGAAGAGTCTGGCGTCTTGGAATCATCAACCCTTCAAAATAAGAGACAAAACAAAGCTATGTTTTCATGCAGATAAGACAAACATTAGCTTGCAATGTCTTTGGTCAGAGATGTTCACTACCTCGTTTGTAGCTCAAAACCTAAGTCAATGTAGTTTGTGATTCCAACTACTTCGTTTTCTTCAAAAGGATTTTTCACCTGTTCCAAGTCCATCAAGTCCATTTCATATTGAGCCAGTATACCTACTATTAGATGCAGCATAAAAAAAAAGAACTAGTTTTAAAGAGTCGTACTCGTCTTTGGACCACTACATGTTGGTAGAACGAAGCAATAAACTGCATTTACAAGAAGAATATTATCATCAGCACGAATAAGAATGCAATTAAGAAAAATTCTACAAAATGGAATACTGATATTTCATTTGATAGCAATGTGGAGAAGTTGAAAATTTGTTTGGGCTTAAGATCTGCGCATATAGACAGCATAACAGTCGTGTTTCATTTAAAGTATGACCTGAGAGCTCCTCGCTAGTTCAAGGCCAAAGTTAAAAGAAGGGCTTAAGGGGCTTCTTGACCCTACTCCATACCCAGCAGCACAACTCCAGTTCCTTAGGTCTCTGTACTTTGCAATGTCTTTGCTTTCACCTAACACAACGATAATTAATGCCCACTTTCTTTCAATCACACAATGTATAGATTTCATGGGTAACAAGTAAGATCTGGCAGACATAACTAAGACAATGTACTGACTCACATAGCGGCTCATACTGCACTCCTACTGTAAGCCTTCCCATCTTGCTTACAAGCCATGCACTCTTTGGCAATTCGTCCTTTGCTGGAATGTGGGAGTTAAAGGGTCAGAGCATTGTGTACAAAAGCAAACAACTGGAAATTGCAGAGGAACTGGAGGTGCTTACTAGTAAAAGGAGAGACAGTAGCTCCGAGAGATAAATTCGTTGAGCCATATCTCAACCCCATGATTCCATATTCTTCAGATAATTGTTCACTACAGAAACAGCATATTTACATCTTCACAATATTACATCGTAGGAGAACATCAAATCGAAGTAAACTGGCAGGCCTCTTCCCCTTAATGGAACTTACGTTTTTTTAGAAAGCAAAGGGTAGACTGCAAATGCTCCGATCCCATATTTAGGGTAGTAAGCCGAAGACCTCATAAGTAGAACCCTTAGTAATGACAAACAAAAGAATTATTTCACAACGTTATACTGCAGCAATGAAGATGAGCTCTCAGAAGATACGAAAAGTAGCACGGAATTTACGGATTGGAGGTCGACACAGAGAGGTCCACAAAAGTATGAGGATCATCAACATCACTGCACAATTTAGGAAAACAGATCGAGCATTAATATTATATTTGTCGACAGAAACTTGTAGCAGTTTCAAATAACAGTTAAAATCCACCTTTGCCAGCGAAACAAAGCATTTCCCACAAGATCTCCTTCCGCTTTACGATCTAAAGCCCCTGAAACCTTTTACTATTAAGGAAAATTTGAATTTGCAGCATCCCCAAGTATAGCTAAAAAAAAAAAACGAATAGTTGTTTAATGGATACAGATGCAACCAAGTCCACATGAGGGTCATCAATAGGCTTCAACAGGAACTTTGCAGAGAAGTGACGTGCGTCTTCAATGTAATCCTCAAAGAGACATTTCAATGCAAGCTTCCCAAACAGCACGTTATATGAAGATTCCAACATCCTGCAATCACCTCAACATTTACAAATACACACATTCCCAATGCATTTCATATCTATTATCAAATCATATATCATGATGCCAACGGAAATCAATAGAAGATGCATAAGCTACAGCGCCTAATCGATCAGGTAACACCAAAAATTGATGTGAACTTGACGATTTTGGAATTTGAATTCCGAGTGCTACAGAAACAGACCGAAATCAAACCGGAGCAACGGATCAAAACGGAAAAGAAGAAGAACCTGTTACGGGCGGAGAGAGGAGGGAAATCAAAGAGCGGAGGGACAAGCACAACCGGAGGCGGCGGTTCCTTGGGCAGAAGATTCCCCATTTCTAGACGGAGAAGAAGAGAATCCGATAGCTTTTTTTTTTACTTTTCAGCGAAAACGAGAGCTCTTCTCTTCGAAGAATCAATTGTTGAAGGTAGTGAGTGTGGGAGACGAAGAGCGGCGCTCGTCTCGCTTCCTTTCCCTTCCCGTTTGAATCTTTCAACCTCCTAAAAATAAGATTATCAAAACCCAAAACTAACAGAAAAAAACAATTGGAATTTGATTCTCTGACGTGGCACTTGTTCCGCGACCGTGTCGTCGTCACAATCTCCTCAGAGGCCGCAATTTAGAACAATGGGTCTTTCTATTTCGATTTTACAATCCGTTCCCTGAAATTCTTAATTAGTTTCAGATTATCCCCGATACTTTGCGCTACACCTAAAAGATTTACACGACTTAAAGGACTTACTACTCTTGATTATTAGCAGCTTCCTGCGGCAGAGAAACGAACAGACCCGTTGTCTATCCATTCATCTTTTCTTAATTATACAATTTAATTCGGCTTAAGTTCAAGTAATATCAACCTATTGAATAAACACCGTAGAATACTCGGAATGCATCCCACAATACCGTGACATGGATGTTTGTATTGACCAAGGAAAAGTCGAAGACACAGTCGTCAACACAAGATCTTCAGGAACTTGAGCAAGTCACTATGTCGAAGACACAGTCGTCAACACATAACCTTCATGACAAAAGCTCATGAGAATTAAATACTCCTATCTCTTCCAACGGCTCCATATCTTCTCTAACGTCTATTTTTCAAAGTTAAGTCCGTTTAGTGATTGTTTTGCTCCCTTTTGATACTCTATAAAGGGAGATGTAACATGAATCAATAGATGAACAATTTGGAAGATATTTCTTTCTCTTTTACTCTTCTCTATTCTCTCTAATCTCTTATTATCTTAAGCAGTTAATTCTCTATTCTCTTAATTCCGCAAGATGTACTTTTGAATTCTATCAGTTTGTGGGTAGAAAAATGGAGTTTCAAAATGTTTACAAGAAATTATAGATTCATACTTATGTTTTTATATCGTCTAAACCTTATTACTCCAATTTTAGAGTAACTCTAAAATGGAGTTGGATTTTACTCCAACCCTACTCTATTTTTAACTATAAAATGGAGTGATGAACAAAAAAAATGGAGTAAACTTATTTGTTATTCCATATTTGGAATTATCCTATTAATTACTCTATTTGGAGTGTGATATGAAATAGGGTTAGAAAGAATTTTGTTTTAAACTCTATTTTAGAGTGAGATTTGGAGTTGAGTTGGAGATGGTGTTAGACGTTAGTTAGTGGGTTTTTTAGTGAATGATTAATACAGATTTCGATGAATTCTCACGGATTGATTGGATTCTTACCATATGGCATATATATATATATATAAGAAGTTGACATTGAACTATACTGGTTACCCACGTGATCAACCGGATGATTAATAAATGACTTATCAAATTAAAAAAATCTTACAAACAATCGATTTAAATTCCACATGAATCCATCATCAGCTTGCCCGTCCAAAAATGACAAAATTAAATTATATATATATTTTCTACTTGTTGGACTTATAATTTCTTGTAGGATGGATACCTTTTTCCTTATTTTAATCCTTAAAAGTACACCGCTAAACATGCCAACGAACATGAAGCGAC
Organism: Eutrema yunnanense; assembly: GCA_002933935.1. Classification (NCBI taxonomy): domain Eukaryota; kingdom Viridiplantae; phylum Streptophyta; class Magnoliopsida; order Brassicales; family Brassicaceae; genus Eutrema; species Eutrema yunnanense. Next base: position 87,926 of record PKML01070231.1, on the reverse strand, counting down.
GACTTCATGATCATTATATAGGAGAAAAGCTTCGTACTCAAGCTCTTTGCAGCATCTACGAACTCCATGGAGACTTCCAAATTTACCTTTTTCATCATCCTTCTTCTTTTCGGGCTTAATGAGAAATTCTCTATCGCGTCACGTATAAACTCTCACAAGATTTGCAATTTTCCGGCTGTTTATAACTTTGGAGATTCAAATTCAGATACCGGAGCTATCTCTGCGGCTATCGGAGAAGTTCCTCCACCAAACGGAGTTGCCTTCTTTGGAAGATCTGCCGGAAGACATTCTGATGGACGTCTCATTATTGATTTCATTAGTAAGAATATTTGCTTGTCAAACTTGCATTCTTTGTTTTTTTTTTTTCTTCTTAATTCAAGAAAGTATGTCTATTCAACAAATTAAGCTACATTGACTTCATATTTCTGGAATGGAAAAGATATAACGCTAGTGTTTGGATCCGGCGAATTAGACATCCAAATGAAAATAGACCAAAGTTTGTAAAATTTAGTTTAGTACAATATATAAACAGCATTTCTTATGATTTTTGGCAGCTGAAAATCTCACGTTGCTGTATCTAACACCGTACTTGGATTCGGTTGGAGCTAATTATCGGCATGGCGCTAATTTTGCGACTGGCGGCTCTTGCATCCGCCCGACCGTTGCTTGTTTTAGCCAATTCCATCTTGGGACTCAAGTGTCCCAATTCATTCACTTCAAGACTCGTACCTTGTCCCTCTACAACCAAACCAACGGTAAGTCAAACCGGTTAAGCCGTTCCAATTACCAAACCGGAATTAAAATTAATACCGGTCGGTCCTATTTTCTTTTGTGAACACTACGTTTTCGGCCTCAGGTAAAACTCCATTATGCAAAGGAGTCCTTGCACGACCCAAAGATTTCTCAAGAGCTCTTTATACATTCGATATCGGTCAGAACGATCTAGCGATCGGGTTCCAAAACATGACAGAGGAACAACTCAAAGCAACTATACCCGGAATCATCGAAAATTTCACTATTGCTATAAAAGTAAGTATCTAAATTATCGGTATAGTTTTTATTGGGGACCATAACATATCGGTTATCAGAAAGTTCAATATTACTCATCTAAAATTATGAATTACATCATACCTTATTACTTGGTATATATTATTAGTTGCTTTACAAAGAAGGAGCAAGATTCTTCTCAATTCATAACACCGGACCGACAGGCTGTTTACCGTATATTCTGAAAGCTTTTCCGGCTACACCACGAGATCGGTACGGTTGTTTGGAGCCTCTGAACAATGTGGCAATGGAGTTCAACAAGCAACTCAAGAACAAAATATCTGAACTGAACAAAGAGTTCCCTTCTTCTCTGTTTACTTATGTTGATGTCTATTCAGCTAAATACAATTTGATCACCAGGGCAAAGAATCTCGGTAAGTACTAAACGGAAAACCAATTAGAACAAAATTTCATACCATCTAATAATTTCGGTTTAATCAAATCTAATTGCAGGTTTCGTGGATCCCTTTGATTATTGTTGCGTTGGGGCGGTCGGACGTGGAATGGGATGCGGAAAGACAATATTTCCAAATGGCACAGAACTTTATAGTTCTTCTTGCAAAAACCCCACAAATTTCATAAGTTGGGATGGTATACATTATTCCGAAACTTCGAATATGCTAGTCGCAAACCGGATCCTCGATGGGTCGATATCCGATCCGCCTCTCCCAATCCAGAAAGCTTGCAAGCTGACGAAAAATTAAGTTGCCAAAATGTGAATGTAACTAGCATACAATATTTTTTTTGCCTTCTCTGTATTTTTGGTGCTTTCGAATAATTAACAAAAAATTGATTCAGATCTTATCATGTAACGGCCAAATCAAATTATTAATGACTTGTATGGTAGTTTTAAATCAATTTACCAGTTTCGGTAGCTCAGATTGTCGTGTCGTGTGTCAATTATTTCTCTGTTCTCGCTCAATGAACACCAAAATATTAAACAAAAAGAAGCAGTTCTAGGATTACTTTTCTCCAAGAGATTCTAATGATTACTTCAAACAAAAACAGTCACAACAAGTCAACAATCATTACTCGAACGAGTCAATTCCAAGAACATACTAACAAGACAACTTCTACAAAGGGTGATTTTAGGAAAATGAAAGAAGATTGGCTTTGCTTTGCTTAGTGACAAATTTTTGATACGGTGTGTCGTTCTAATGTTCTCATGTTACATGTGGACAGATATGTGTATTCGCCGAATACTATTCGGTTGCTGTTTTATATGAAATTCATGAAGATGACAAGACTTTCTATGATCTTTCTCTGTTAGGTTGCAGACAAGAGTGCCAAAGTCAGAGAAACTCCTATCTAGAAGTTTTCATACTTTAATAAGTTGGTTTACATTTGTCTTTCTCTCTGTATTTTTGATGCTTTCGAATAATCTCAACCGAAATTCAAAGCTGTTCATATAATTTTTCCAGGTATGCTAATTGCGAGAATTGCTTTGACTCTTACTATTTATTAACAACAAAAACAAATGCAACATGAATGTTTTTTTAAGTATTCTGAATCAGAAATTCTTTTTTTTTTTTTTCTCTCGACCGTGTAAATACCGTATTTGAACTCGTATCTCGTATATATATACATTTTAGACCGGAAAATAACCCGGTTCATCAATAAACCGGTCTCTGTCCACAATTCGGTGCAATTTCAGGGTTTTTGTCCAAAAGGGTAAAAAGTGCTCTGTTTCTCTTGCTCCTTCCTCTTCCAGCTTCTTTCAACAACGCAGCTAGCCTCTGTTTCTCGTCCTCCACCTCCGGATTCGCCGTTCCTAGCTTCTCTTCTCTTGTCCCAACAACATACTCCAATATCTCTATAGCATCATCTAACCTGTAAAGTAAGCAACACACTGCTTGCACCTCAAGAAATCCCAAAAATACATTAACCTAAAGAGAGAAGATGTGTCAAGGTGTTAGTTTACCTGCCCATTGCGTCGTATGTTCCGGCGAGGTTACTGTAAACTGCTAATGTGTCCGGATGGTACGGTCCGTACTCTTTCTCCATAATGGTTTTCGCTTCTTCAAACAAATCCGCAGCTTCGTTGATGGCGTAACGCTGAACGCAGGCAAGTCCCATCTGATTCAAAGCAATCCCGAAAAGAGCGGTTTTTTTCTCTCCGCTGTTGCGGAACTTTGATATCGCGCTCTTGAAAATGTTGTAAGATTCCGGGTAATTCCCCATCATGTAAGAAATCACACCCATTTGAGCTTCAATACCCGCAATCGTGTTCTGTTGACCTGGAGCGTTTGAATATATCTTCAACGCCCGTCTCAGCAGCTTGAGAGATTGTTCAAGCTCGTTCATCGACTGATATATCGCAGAAATCTCTATAAAACCCGTGGCAACCTCTTCCACGGGAGTTCCCGGGGACGGTTTTAGGTAAATCCTAAGAGCATTTTCGCAGTAGGACTTCGAATCGCGTAGTTTCCCAATTTTGTTGTACAAATCAGCAAGCCTGACGTAAACCGAAGCAACAGAGGAATGATTCTCACCTTTTGCTTGCTTAAACACAGCCAAAGCCTTCTGGTACGCGAATATCGATTCATCAAACCGAGCTAGAGACATGTAAGCATCACCGATACTGCAATCTATAGATGCAACATCTTCTCTGTGATTCTGAGACGACATCGCCATGCTCGCCAAAACATAATGCTCAAGCGCCACCTCGTAATCTCCTTTCGCATCGCAGATAAGCCCCATCAGTTTTCTATCCGCAGCTTCTTCTATCGAAGCCGTAGTAGTAGATCCGTTTTCTTTGTGAATATCTAATGCCATTTGACAAAGCCTCGAGGCTTCTTCGAACTGCATTGCTTGAACATGAGCTTCTGCTAGGTACCTACAAGTTTCGCCAACTCGTGCATCTGATTCTCCAAGAACTTGTCTCTGGATCTCCAAACCTGCTGTGTAGAGCAAAATCGAATTTTCGACCTGGCCCATCAAACCGTACAGGTCACCGAGTTGCATACACCCTGCGAATTTAGCCAAAGCGTGATCCTCACCATCTTCAATCATCGGTATCTCGATAGAGCGCTCAAGAACAGGCACCGCTTCATTGTATCTCCCTAAACCGGCATAGATCCCTGCCAAGATATGTAAAGACATCACCAAATTCAACCCGTGTTGTTTATCTCCTTCCACGCCTTTCTCAAACGCTTTCACTGCTCGCAGCGCCAAATCAAGAGCTTTGTTCAGATTATCACCAGAAGAAACCATCTCTCTAGCTTGCTTCAGCAACAACGGCCCAAGCTCAGGATTCTCATCCTCCACAGAAACCTTCCCGGGATCCGGGGATTTCCTCGAAGAGATCCTCGAACCCGGGATTTTCGGATTAGGACTCGGTTTCGCAAGCTTTTTACCGTTTGAATGAGATTCACTTGGTTTCTTCTGACTCAAGCTACCTCCTCCGTTTTTACTGCCGTCGTTACTTTCTTCCTTCTTCTCCAAGATAATCTCTTTCTTTCTCTCTCCAACTTCTCCCACATCTCCCACTAAATGCCTCAACTCCAAATCGATTCTTGATTCAGCACCGTACGAAATGAAACTCGCCCTCGACGGAGATTGATCATCGGAGCTCTCCATTTCGCAGACATTGTGATAAAGCTGCTCGATGGAAGCGTTCATGGCACCATCGACGGCGAGATCTATGGAGCTTAAAGGACTCCTCGGCGAGGTTTGAAGGGCAGAATCGTCTTTTACCCTCTCGTTTCTCTCTCCTATGTCCATGCCCAAACCAAGCTTTCTGTCGGAAAAATCACAAATCAGCTATAAATCTGAAAATCACAGGATAAATCAAAACCGGTTTCTCGAGATTATTTTGGATTCAAATCGGTTGAAACAAGAAGATAAAATCAAGACCATACACCTAATTTTCTGTTACGAACAAAGACGAAATTGAGAACCATAAATCCCTAATTGGAGAAGAACCCTAACGAACTCACCAATTATTTTGGATTCAGTTACAAACGGAGAACACAACAATAGCTGATGAAAACAGAGCACAAACCCAGTATCGAATTTCAAAAGAAAAACGAAAACTTTGAAGAAATTTAGAGATAAAAATCATACCTTTCTTGTGTCTGTAACTCCTGAAGAAATCCAGAAGAAGCCGAATTGTGTGCTTCGTGGCTTTAGTTGGGTGTAGAGATAAAAAATCAAAATGGTTGTCTTGTACTTTTCACTTTTATATCTTCCCTCTCATTGTCTCATAGCTAAAACATACATATATACAAAATAGACTATATAGTATATACTCTCTGCGATGTAAGATAAGGAGAGAGATGAAGCAACAACATTTATGCACAAAGTTTCTATGTTAATAGAAAAAAAAAGAGGCAAGTTAATTAGCTCTCATCGACCTTTTAAATTCAATTATTGAAATAGATTAGGGAAGGATGATAATTGACTCGTTTTTTCATGTGGTTTAATGATATCATTTCAAAAAACAGTTACAAACAAAATAAACAACAACCCTACAAGAATAGAAGATCATTAGGTTGAAGAAGATTGACTCTTGAAGCAATAAAGATGGCGACTTTTCCCCTACTCGCAATCTCTATCCCTCTCAATGTTTTTTCTCTCATTTTTTTAATTTATTGCTATAATAATATCTCGTCCATTTCAAGGTTGCTTTTTAAGAAACGAACATTTAAAGAAATATCGTTTCCTTGAAATGCAATTTTTTTGGGAATTTCATGAGCTCAATAGTAAAAAAATACTACTAATTAACAGCCAGCTAATTAAATGCTGTGGAAAGATCACAAGTCTACGTCAAACCCTTCAAATTCACAGCTGTATAATCGTTCCGTTGAGATTCTGCCACGTGTCATACTTAATCATTCATTATCTTTAATCATCCCATTATCTTTTTATGTAGTTAAGAATGAGCCTTTTGATATAATATGGAAGCACTGTTATTTTATTATTTAGGCCTCTTTTTTTTTTTTTTTTTAAATTGAGAACTATTGCAAGATAATTTTACAATGCAATTCGTTCTACAAAAATCTACGATCATGATGAACCATTCCACTTATACAGTTATACTATATTAAAAAAAATCTTATAAAATTATCTCAATTAATCTGTAAAAATTACTTTCTCTGAAAATCTAACCTTGAAACTCAGTTTTTTGGTCATTAATAAATTACAGGTATATAAACATTAATAATTTTTTTGGTCTAACAGTTTCCACTACTATTTGGCCTTTAGGAAAAATAAATTGGACCACTAGATTCAGTCATTTGTGTATTAATAATTTATTAGTAAGAATTTATTTTTGTGACACGTGGACTACAGCTGCGTACCAATTAGACAGCCTGGTTTAATGAATTAAAAGTGGTCCACCTTCAAGCCCATTACGGCTCCATGGGCCCTTATAATTATCAGTGTAGGGCCTACCCGAAATATAATTTTTATGTAATAATAGTAATTATATTAGAAAAACGTTAACAACGTTAAAGGGGTTAATTTTTAAAAAAAATAAAAAGAATACGTTGAGGTTGTATAGACAAAAATATTTCTATCGAAAAATATACTCTTTCTGTTTCATAATAAGTGTCATTTTGATACTTTGCACATAAATTAATAAAACATATTGAAAATTCAATTATACCTTTCAAATATATAATAACTCTTAGAATTTTTCATTAAAACTGAGGTTAAATTAGGTATTTTGTGTCTAAATTTGCATTGAAAATTTAAAGTGACACTTATTATGAAATAGAAAAAAAATCTTTAAACGACGCTTATTGTGAAACGGAGGGAGTAAAAAATAAGAAAAAAATACTTCTTTTATCTTTTGTCAACGTAAAAGATAATATTCCAACACCAATTATGCGTAGCTGTGGTGTGGATGCATATTAATGCAACGAAGCTTTTCAAAATCGCTTTTCTACAGCCAATTCTTTTTATAACCAGAAAATTGTGTACCTTTGGCCAATAATTTTTCGAGATTTGGAACTAATCTTTGGTAATATTCATCTCTAGCAAATATATCAAATTAAAAAAAAAATACAAGGTTCAACTTTTTTAATAATAAAAAAATACAAGGTCCAACGATTAGAGGATGACTAACCAACTAACAGAATAGCGAAATGACTTTGTAATTTTAATTCAGACCACATTTAGATGATATAGTGTTTAAACTTAAATCTCTCAATAAGTTTTTTTTTTGGTTAAAAAGCTTTCTATAATTATCAATAAGGTTCTACGTATTTATTGACACAACACACAACTGGATTTTGTTTTTGTTTTTTTTGTTTTTTGACATAACAGGATTTAAATTTGCCTTTGAATGGTATTGTATAACGGAGTTGTATACATATATAGCCCAATGCCATTAACACTAGGTTACTTTTGCTATCGCCTTTCTAAGGCGATTATTTTCATAAATCGAGTTTTTTTTTTTGGGATGACTTTGCAATCACATTAGGCTATTTGGTTGGTCGGTCATAAGCATGTCTTGGATTCTTACAGGAGATGGAGACAACCCACACGTTTGTTCATGATTGTAACTTGTAAGACCTAACCACTTTATTTCCATCCGATTTGTATTTTCTTGTATTGCACAGACACTCTATAACCATTATACATACTTCATTTTTTCAGGAAAATGTTTCATAAAAATCATATAAGCAATTAATAAATATATAGACCGAGACAAATTTTAATCATTCTCGCCGCTCGAATCCCTACCACATCTTATCTAGTCACTAATCAATTATTTGGTTTAATTAATTGCTACGCGTTTAGATACCGACATTTTCTATTTTTTCTTCGACCGCCATTTCTTTTAGATATAGTATTATTGTTTGTTGTTAACCAGCTAATTTGAAAGTTTCGGGTCGGAACCATCTCTAAATGATAAATTGTTTCGGCTGTATTGTGAGAATTATTGGCTGAATCTGTGGATCTTTTGCTTTGATAATACACCAGTTATGCATGATTTAATGGTAGCATTTGTGGAATTCCACAATATACATCTCCATTAAATTAGAACTTGCATTCTATTATATATTTAAAGTTTAATATAGTGAATGTTGCAAGAATACTTGAAATTTTTTTATTATTATTATTTTTGTAAATATTTATTTTTTATACTGTATACTGTATTATTATTTTTGTAAATATTTTTGTAAATATTTATTTTTTTTCCGAAATTGACCCTCTATAGTATTGCGCTATGAGTTGCGTACAATACATCTAAGGTAGGGACAAAATGGTATTTTTATATAAGAAAATGCCAAAAAAAAAGAAAATGATAAAAACTAAAAACCTTTTTAAAAGTGATAAATAGTGCAATTTTTTCTTTAAATACGACCAAAACTCAAAAAAAAAAAAA
>PKML01070231.1:62102-79429 GCA_002933935.1 Eutrema yunnanense | reverse complement strand
TCTCAAAAAAAAAAAAAAAAAATTAACGCAACCTTTTTATCTTTCTTTCTATTTTTTAATTTTTTTATAGTGTGAATGCAAATTGGACCAATCAACATTTGCCAAGTGTATACACACTCTCTCTCTCATGTCTCAAACGAGACACCCATTTTTTCTCTTATGTTTTTACAATTTTTTTTTATATTTTTTTTATGAGATACTCCCTTATTTTTGGTGAGACATCCACCGATGTGGGTGCTCACACATAATGAATATAACACTGACAATTAATTTTAAAAATTCTGAAGTTTTTAAACATAAGTCAAGAGAGAATTTTCTCTTTTTTTTTAATTTTCAGTACACTTTTTTTTGTTAAAGTAATTTTCAGTCAACTTTCTCATAAATTTATTTGATAAATATATCTAAAACAATTTACCTATTATTAATGTAAAAATGGTGGCAAACCTTCTGCGTAAAATAAACTGCAATACCCATGAAACGATGTTCCAGAAAAATGATTGAAAAGAGACAATAGGATAAAATATAGGTAAGAAACCACATTATTGTCCCACACATAGGTAAAAATAATCTCCATGGTAAAACTAAAAACGAAAAAGCTTATTGATTTTCCTGGTCAAATAAGCATCTTTCTATCTTTTTTAAAGGGTTTCTCAAAGTTTACATCTTTTATTTTGTTTTTTCAAAATTAATTTTCCTTTTCCCCCTTTTACAAGCAAAAAAACAAAAGAGAAGAAGCATTATAATTGCTTTAGGTGTACGAATCGTTGTGGAGAAATTTTGACTGTCCCATAATGGCTTCATGTAGGGGTGTCAATTAGAGCCAAAGTCCGAGGGCCGGTCCGGCCCGGCCCTGAAAAACAGTGGGCTCGGCCCTAGAAATAAAAGTCCGAAAAAATCGGATTTTTTGGGCTAAGCCCGAAAAGCCCGTAACTATTTGATTACGTATGTCTTATTGAATTTGAGTTCGCTTATCATATGATTTCAAAAAGTATGAAAAACGTACCAGAAGAAGGAAAGTCTAAATATTATGGTAGAAGTGTCAGTCATAATATTATGGTGGGGTACCTCGTATGGCCTGTGATGTTCTAAACATTCCGATAACTACAGTGGCATCACTATGCCACTGATGTTGGTGCACATGTCTTGGATAAATATAGAAATCGTGTTTTACCAAGAAACGTTGAAGCACTGATTTGTACATGCACTTGGTTGGATGGGTTTACATTTCATGATCCATGTACCATTATCATTCGTCTATATTTACTTCATATTTTTAAAATCTTTATCTATAGACTTTCAATGACATTTCTATATGATTTATACCTCTAAAAACTTAATATTATTTTACTCTTTTTTTATATTTGTAGCTCTTGATGGTGATGAAGATTTAGAAGACGATGAATGAGATTCTAATTTGAACTTTACTACCTAGATTTGAAGTGTTTTTATTTTATGTTTTATTTGGTAATACAATTTATTTGACTTTTATTTGTTTTTTAGTCAAACTTTTGCTTTTAAATTTAATTGAATTTGATATAATACATTTAAATTTAGATTTATTTTGATAAATATTTTGTTTTAATTATTTTTCATTTGAGAATTGTGATTTTTTGTGTTTGTAAAGAAAAACCCGAAAAAGCTCGCAAAGCCCAAGAGCCCTGTCCGGGCCGGGCCAGGCTTTAGAATATAGGCTCGATTTTTTTCCGGGTCGGGCCGGACTCAAATATATGCGGGTTTTACGGGTTTCGGGCCGGGCCGAACCAGCCCTATTGACATCCCTAGCTTCATGTTCTTCCCATGACCAATTCAGTTTTGCATGCATGTATCTTATTGTATTAATTAGACCTCTCTTAGTTTACAAAACATTTGATATAGGAAATGGCTTCATGTTCTTCTCATGACACTACAAAAAAGCACGTTATTTCAGACGGTCAAAATCATCAGAAATCCGTTAGAAATGGACATTCTCGATCGATTTAAGACAGTTTTGGGTCGTCAAGAATATTTCGTTGGGAATCAAAATCCGTCGGAAATTCTTTGGGAATTTTCAAGAGACAAATGCCCGACAGATTTCCGAGGGTCAAACATCCGTCCAAAAATTCCCTCGGGAAACCCTCGGCAAATTTTCCAACCAGATTTCGAAGGAAAATGTCGTTGGAAAAAATTATGACAGATTTCCAAGGAACGTATTTCCGACGAATTCCCGAAAGAAACATTCCTGACGGATTTTCAAGGGAACATTTCCTGACGAATTTCCCCAGAAAAGCATTTCCGACTGATTTCCGAGGAAAAAAAAATATTTTATAGAAAAATATTTAAATAAAATTAATTTATTAAAAAATCTAAAAAACGAAAAACGAAAAAAAAGAAAATTTATTTATATTAAACATTCTTATTAAATTTAAAAAGTTTTTGAAATTTTGAAAATTGTAACAAAATTACAAAAATCGAAATCATAATAAATCTGGCGGGAAATCTGATATAGCATACCTTATGCTGTGAAATCACTTATGGTCCTCATAAATACCGCACGCATCATAAAATTTTGTTAAAGGGAAACATCAAACGCTTCAACACCATTTTCCATAACATTTTCAACTCATAAATTAATAGATGTACAAAAATATCAAGTGATCTGACCGGGGAAGATGGTCGTGAGAAAAACAAATTCTCTTTTCATGCACAAAATTGGGGGAAAATTGTAAGGTGACGATTACTGGCCACAACCATGTCGCTTGTATACAAATTTGTATATATATGTGGAACATGAGTTTAATTAACAAAAGATGAATTTTAGGACTCGTAAGAAATTAGGTGTAAAAAATATATGTTTAACCCTAAAATAAGAGGATAGTTGATGGACTTAATTGTTTTTTTTTTTTGGTAACTCAGGGTCATCCCAGACCTATGGAGGGGTACAGACTAATCCCTGGGAGAAAGGCAATACATAGATATGCCCTTTTTCGGGTATTCAAATGGGTCGTAAGCAATGAGCCCATATCCGTGTGGATGTCCAAGAGAGAATGTTGTAATTGCTTGGGTTCGAACTCAGGGCAAAAGTGGTTATGCACTCCATACCCCATGTTCTTACCACTAACCCACTCAAACCCAGATAGATGGACTTAATTGTTCCAAACTAAATGTTTGTGTTTGCATCTACATGTTAGAATATTATATTTACATTTCAATAAATATATAAGTATATTATCAAACATCATTTATATGATGATTGATGGGCGCTACCATATTATGGTTTCTATAAAAATATAATAAACGCATTATTTAACATACAGACGTAAACGCATAGGCAAAAAAGAGAGAGAGAAACAAATCGAACCGATAATTGAAATCTTAGAGCATAGGCAGCGGAAACACAGGTGATGTGTGTCTTCGGCTTTTTTTTTTTTTTTTTTTTAAATTGATTTTTTATTGTTGCGACGAATCACGTCGCGATACGTCATCACTTATAGGAAGACACATGTGTTGCGGAAGACAATGTCTAATGATTTTTTTTTTTTTTTTTTTTTTTAATGTGGGAAGACATCCCCAAGACATACCGATGGAGATGGTTTTAGGATTTTAAAGGGAGCCATTATAGTTCGCGGCATGGATATATATTAGAGAAATATCTTAAAATAGTACAAATTTTTTTTTTTTTGTTTCAAAACTAGCGTTTTAAATTTTAAATTCTGAAAATAACACAAATAATTGTTTTTTGTTCCAAAATTAGCATCCTAAATTTTAAATTCTGAAAATAGCACAAATAATTATGTAAAAATACTTGTTTACCCAAAATAAATTTAATAAAATTAAACATTATGTTTGGGTTCATTATTTACAATTTAGGATTTAGTTTTTTCCCATTAGAAAATGATTTTATGTCATTTTAATATTAAATTTGTGCTATTATTGTCATTTTCAACTAATGATATTAAATTTGGAACAAAAATTTAAAAATGTGCTATTTTGGTCAATTGTCATATATATTATTATAAATGAAACATGCTGATATTAAATAAAAAAAACATATTAAAAGTTTCAATTTGATTTTTGAGGCAAGAAAACTAGAAAAGAGATAGGTGGTATATACACGGTCTGATACCGAAGGACCATTATCTTTTTCTGTTCTTTAACACAATTTTATTCCAGAATTATACTTTTTTTTTAATGAATTTGGAATCTTTTTGAATCACATGCACACGATGAATTAGAATATTAGACTTGGCCCATTTCTCGGTCAAAAGATGGTCTTGTAAGTATGTTCCAAGACCTCAAGAGAAATAATTAAAGTCAAAATTTATACTTTAAAACATTTGTTATCATATATTCCAATTAATCTGATTTAATTATCTATTACAAATTTGTCACTCAATATAAACTAAAATTTTATAATTATCTGTCAAAAAGAGAGAAATTTGTTATTAATGAGAAAACATGGTTGTTTCATTCACACAAACATGGTTATTTTAAAATCTGTGTCAAAAAAAAAAACATGGTTATTTCAAATTAATTCACACACGTACCCCACACACACACATAACAACAAAAAAAGAAGCCCTGAGAAAGGGAAATAGGTAATCTGGTAGTTGAATTTTTGATAATGTCGTTTAAATAATAATAAGAGAAATACCTTAAAATAGCACAAATTTTATTTTTTGTTCCAAAACTAACATTTTAAATTTTAAATTCCGAAAATAGCACAAATAATTATGTAAAAAAATATTTGTTTACCTTAACTAAATTTAAAATAAAATTAAACATTATGTTTGGATTCACTATTTCCAATTTAATGTTTAGTTTTTTCCCATTAAAAAATGGTTTTATATCATTTTAATATTAAATTTGTGCTATTATTATCAAAATTTATGTTATTATTATCATTTTCAACTAATGATGCTAAATTTTGAACACAAATTTAAAAATGTGCTATTTTGATCAATTACCCTAATAATAATTAATATTGTTATTACAATTATTATTATGCAACATAAGCTTACGAACTATGGGCACATATGCAACATGCCAACATGCAGTAAAAAAATGCTTTTATGAGAAAGTAAACCTTATCTTCAGCGTAAAATGGATATATATATAAAGATGAGCTTTGAATAGTTCATGACGAAAAAAAGAAAGAAACAATAATATTACATAAAATTGCGTATCACTACAAGAAATTTCTTCAATTTGAATTTTATTCGTAGTTTTTTATTTTTCTATATTATTTTGATCCAATAAATAGATTTTTTTATTGTCCATATGAGCATGGTCGAATGGTAGTGGAAATGTGGGATTGCTCCACCAACGAGAAATTCGGGTTCGATTCTTTTTCTGCGCTGGTGCTCGAAACATTTATTACGACCATGTATGGAAGCTGGCATTGGGCTTCGGCCCAGTTGAAAATCCGTGAGAAAGCTTTGTCAGTTGGGACAACTCACTCTAGGCAATAGTCGGAAGACGTGAAGTCTTAATGGTTTGGCATGAGGTAGCCAGTCCTCATCTCTCCAGTCGAATGCCGATCGGACAGCCTATGTCATAAAAAAAAAAGATTTTTATACTGTAGTGTTGTGTTGCTAATTCTTTCTCTGTCATTGAACAAACGTTATAAATTGACTTAAACAAAAAAAAAACGTTATAAATTGACGAAAGTAGGGAGATATTATATTTGACTAGAGAAGTGGAATACGAAAACATTATTCTTGTTAAACCGCAGATGACAAGAGCTTTACTATTACTTAGTGTCTTTTCAATTGTACGACCATTTTGTCACCAAATTATAGGCATTAAAACAGGGTCTAATATGTACTCCTGGAAAAACTAAATACTATAATATTTAAATTTTCTAACCTATATATTTCTTCAAGTTTAAATTATCTAATGAAGAAACATAGAACAATTCTAAAAATTACCATATTTTATATATATTTTTTCAAAATTACCATTAAGTTCCAACAGTTCAAAAAATATCCTAAATATTTAAAGTTTATAGAGGGTTTCTAAAATGTTAGGAAAATATAATTCGTTCTTTGTATATTTTATGGTATTTTTGAAATTATTTATAAACTTTTACAAATTATTCATAAACCTAAAATTTTGTGGTGTTTTTGAAAATTTTGTGATATTATTCACACACACGTGCACACATATACGATAGTAACATCTTCCTTATCGTCCAAAACAAAGTAGAACTAAAACTGTGATTCTTTTTACCATGACAAGCGACCCCACAGCATTAAGGCATCTACTTCAATTTCAATGTGTGCTTGTCTCATTTTGTAATAATCTTCACAAAGCTAGTCAACAATGAGACTGGTCAGCTTTGCTTTTCCTCTTCTTCTATATATTCATTCATCTATAAATACCTTCTCACACCTTCTCCATTCTTCACACACTCAGCTTTAAAACAAAACCAAACTGATCATCAAAACACTTATTTACATTCTATCAACTCTTATAAGTTTTGCATTTTTCGATACGTACCATATGGATTACAGATCATCAATGGAGTCGTCGGAAACCCTAAGGTAACTATTTTCATGACCTCTTAACATTAAAACCAAAAAAAAAACTATTTCCATGACCCAAAAAAAAAACGCATCATACCCAAATTCTATCAAAAACAAAAGACTCATGGAGTGGCATGCAATATCATACCAAAATTCTATCAGCAATTGATGAAAGATTACAACTAAGTTTTGATTAAATGTATATATATGTACACGTGCAGGTACAAGTGTGCCGCTTGTTATAGGCAATTCAACAAAATGGAACATTTAGTGGAGCACATGAAGATTTCTTATCACTCCGGTCACGAGCCTACTTGTGGTGTTTGCAAGAAACATTGCCGATCTTTTGAGTCCCTCCGGGAACACCTCATAGGTAAATGATAACCTCTATTACTCTATACGCTTTCATATCTATAGATATATACCATTTCACATGCATATACACTTTATATATGTACATTTTTTATGAAAAAATGGGTTGTTATATCTATAGGACCGTTGCCAAAACAAGAATGCAAGAGCATTTTCAGCCTTCGCGGATGCAGATTCTGCATGACAATCCTCGAAAGCCCGAACGCTCGTAGGATTCATCAAGAGAGATGCCAATTCTCGAGCGTCAACTCTGTAAGCCGCTCTTCCCATTATATTTATGTAATTGAACTTGTAACATATGAACTAACCGTATGCTATGATTTTCTCTTTTTCAGGGATTGACGACTCGTATGGCGGCTTTAGGCCTAAGAGATAAGGCCATGATCGACTACACATCATCACGGTCTCCAAAAGTGGTTGCACTATCTTGCAAGATGGTAGGTGGAGGAAGCGACGGGTCGTTGGATCTATGCGCCAGGGTTTGCATAACGGATGAGAGCGACAACGTTGTGTTCCACACATATGTGAAACCGTTGATGCCCGTGACGAGCTATAGGTACGAGACGACCGGGATACGTCCGGAGAATCTAAGGGACGCAATGCCGTTGAAACAGGCACAAAGAAAGATTCAAGAGTTTCTTTGTAATGGAGAACCCATGTGGAAGATTCGTCCAAGAGGTGGGAAAGGAAGGATTCTCGTGGGACATGGCCTCGATCACGATCTTGACCGCCTTCAACTTGAATATCCTTCTTCCATGACAAGGTGACATTTATATTATTTTTTAAAAGATAAAGAGGATACATATAACAAGATTCCCTAGTGTTACTTGATTTCTTTGAATATATCCATGATTTTATGTGAGTTTATTATATAATTAGGAATTTTAATATCATTTTTTGCTGTATGTAGGGATACTGCGAAATACCCTCCGTTGATGAAAACAAGCAAGCTCAGCAATTCTCTCAAGTACTTAACCCAAGCCTATCTCGGGTAATAAATCTAGCTTTATTTTTGTATAATTGAATCTAACATATCAATTTGGAAAGCGAATATAGATGCATGCATACGTATATTGATACATATGTGTACGTATCATATATTTTCCAATAATGTTTTAGGTGCTTTGTATGGGCTTAAAGTTATAAGGAAAGAGATTCAAAACGTGAATGATTCACGTGTATTTTACAATATATTAATCTCTACATCCACACACACATACGTATATATACATGCATGTATACCATATAGATTATATGACTAGAAACTGTGATAAAAAAAAAGTTGCATGGTTAGAAATTTTTATTTTACACGAGATGCTTATTTTTTTCTCCAAGTCGAATACATCAACCTCTTTGTTTCTTTTTCTTTTCTATCAATGGCAACTAGTTCAAATATTGTGTATACCATATATAGTTTTATGTATGTTAAATTTTAGGGATGAGTGTCAGAGTAGTGTGTATGCCTCATATCATATGTTCCATAAACTAATTTCATGATTACGCCCCGTAAAAGTAATATAAAACACTTGAGATCAATCAAAACGAATGTCAAATGTTCAAGATTTAATGATGATTATCAATGTGTTTATAGGTATGATGTTTATGTTGGGATACAAGAGCCATACGAAGATTGTGTAGCGACGATGAGGCTTTACACAAGAATGAGATATCAAAAACACAGGATTGAAGCTTACCCTTTAGCCGCTGACGCGCAGAACCGTAGCAACCAGGTGGCTTGGAGACAGAGCGAGGTCGAGAGGATGTCTCCTGATGAAATGCTCTCCATCTCTCGATCTGACTACTATTGCTGGTGCTTGGACTCCCTCGCTTAATTTCGAAATTACTTCAGAAACTTGTTTCGAGATTTTAAATTTAGTAGCATAATTAACGTCGAAAAAGCATTAGTTATGTTTCCTAATAGTATCTAAATTTTATAGTGTGTACCGTGTGAGATGCATTATATGTTGTTGTATTTGTAATATTGCAGTTTAATGTTCCAGTTTTTAAGATCAAAGTTGATGTTGTAGTTTTATATTATTTAGAGAGTTTTGTTTTTGCATTTTTCTTCACAAAATTATCTCTCTAATTAAAGGACTATAAATTATTATTTATTTTTTTACCAAAGGATATGCATTAAAAATACAAAACCGCTAATAGTAGTAACATGATTATACTACAACATTAAAAACAATTATAGAGCATATTTAAATAATAGGATAAAAAAATTGGGTTAAATATATCTCTTCTTGATTAACGAAGTCAGTGTGATACACTTGTTGATTTCTATTAAAAATCTTAGATTTCCTCTAAAAAAAACCCAATGAAATGTCTGACAAAGAAATTCTAAAAAGATTTGAAAAGGTTTATTTATGGTTATACTAGAGGGTTAGCCGCGCTTCGCGCGGCATTTTATATCATTATTTTTATGTAGTTATAAAATAGATAGACGCGCATAAAAAAATACTCAACCTTTTTAGAGTTATCGGCGTCAAGTCATATCCACCGAAACATCTTATACTTTGACATCTAATGTTCATAACTAAGTACAACAAAAACCAATCACCAAATTCGGTCTACATATCTATATCTGTCAAATTCTTTGAAAATCCCTATATTTCATACAATGGAAAATTAGAATGAAGTTCTAAGGGTTCAAAACCCACGTTAGAGAATGTTTCATATACTTCACTACTCTCAAACATGGATCAAATGTCTATTCATTTGACATTAATCTCAATCCGGAAACATCTGACGTGTTTCCGCGATGCACTCATAATCTCTCTCTCTCTCTCTCTCACACACACCAACACTGCAAATTGAACCATATACCACATTTTGATCTGATTTAAATATAATATTCACTATCTTTCTCATAATTTACCTTTTTTGAATTTTGATATCTCTTTTTTGACTTGATCATTAGAGAATTTTCGTAAGGACCTCAACCATTTATCCTGTCAATGGTTGGCTTGAAAATATTATCATTTTGGGATACCACAGTTCGACTATCATGACATGCATTATTGCATACCCATCAAAGACTCTGAGTTGTCATGAGTTTCTGTAAACTCATGCGAGTATTCTTTTATTGAATGAATCTTTGTTTCTATTCTCGAACACTAATTACTAACCATAAAAATGATTTGTTTTATTTTTCTCCTATAACTCACTTAAAATCAACTAACAGATCCCGAAAATTTGTCATAAAAAAGGATTAATTAGTGATTATATATATATAGATTATAAATGTGTTAAGAAATTGATTTAAAACTCTTATACATTTCATTTGGAATTAATCCTTAATGATTGTTTGACGTCACAACATTTGTTTGATTTTATTTAGAAAAAATCTAATCCATAATTTATAAACACTAAATTCTTTAGTTTTTCTAAACTATATAAATAAACTGATAAAACTAAATTATTAAATTGAAAATTTTTAGATTAATTCTATATAATCTATCTTTTATTAAGTAAATGTCTTTTCAAATTCTAGGGAAAACAATTGTATTAATGGATGGTAATTATTATGAGAATTGAAGTATATTTACATCACATGATATATATTTTGCATTTACAAAACTTTTATTTTCTTCTCCTCTTGTAGTTAAATTTTAATTTTTGTTAAAAATATTATCACAAAACACAACGATCTTAAATTTTCAAACTTAATTTATATTTTCGTGTAAATACTTTTAATATGTTTCTTAATTTTTTTTGTTCTTATTCTCTTTTTCATAGTTATGTATAATTGCAACTATTGTTTTAAGTATACCTTAATTTTATTTATTTGTCTCTTTATTAGATGTAAAACTTGCCAACTTATATTTTGCTTCATGAATTTAGTTACAGATTAACTTATTTATTTAATTGTTAGGACTTATTTGATATTTTAGTTTTTTTAATAATATTTGCGATACAACTTAATCTAATTAAATATTTATAAAAGTTGAAATATATTAGGATAATCCAGTTTATTAAACTTGTTATTATTTCAATGAACTATATTCATATAAGTTTATAATTTTCTGGTTTAATTTAGAATATGAATAATGTCTTTTCAAATTCTTTTCATAATGTTAAAACCAAATTTATAATTAGTATGTGTATGAAATATTTATCAAAAAATTGTGTATTAAATTCGCAATTAAAAAATATTTAAAAATAAAATATGATGTGGTAATGATGTAGAAAATAAAAAACCAATTTTTTTTTTCAATTTTGAGCAAGAGGCGTAGCTTGAATGAATTTTTTGTGTTCTTTATTTTTTTATTAGTTTTTTGATCATGCTAAATTGTGTGGTGACTGCTGAGGTGGCAGATGATGTGTCTTCACCAAAAGAGAGAAAAACTTTCTTTATATATATATAGATCAAAAAATTGTGTATTAAATTCGCAATTAAAAAATATTAAAAAAAAAATATGATGTGGTAATGATGTAGAAAATAAAAAACCAAATTTTTTTTTTCAATTTTGAGCAAGAGGCGTAGTTTGAAGAAATTTGTTTGTGTTCTTTATTTTTTTATTAGTTTTTTTATCATGCTAAATTGTGTGGTGACTGCTGAGGTGGCAGATGATGTGTCTTCACCAAAAGAGAGAAAAGCTTTCTTTATATATATAGATATGGCCGCCAAAGAAAATGGGCGTTTCACGAAAACGCAAATTGAGACCATCAATTTTTTATTTATAAATTTTATCTAAAAACTCCACAACTTCATTAGAGTTTTTAATAAAAAAAAAATTATGAAATTATTTTATTTTAAGAAAAGTTTATTTTTTTGAATAAAACATAAAATATATTGCATTGAATAAAATTTGAAACATACATGAAAAATTTGAAATAACTTTTTAAAGTTGAAGTTAAGAAAAAGTTTTTAATAAAAAAGTTAAAAAATATTATAAAAAAAAATTCGACGAATTATACATCGACACGTGGCTAAAAACTCCACCTAAAAACCAGCTCATAAAATTCTTATTTAAGAACCAATTCTTAATTTTTCTATTTAATTTTAATTTTTTTACATTAAGAATCTCGCTTAAGAACCCCTAAAAACCCCTAGTGGAGATGGGGGTCTGATCTTTTCATTGAATTGTATAAAACAATATTTTAGAATTTGAAGATATCCGATTCGTGCCCACCTTTACATGTCATCGACTCCAAGTTGTGTAAATCAAAAAACAAAAACGGCTGCTAAACCACTATATCCCAAAGGTAATGGAGATACCAATAAAGCATATATTTACTAGGAGGCTTGTTTCATGGTTGATACATGTCATCGACTCTGACATGTCACAATTCACATCCTATGACAACAACAAGTCACATCCTATGATTTATATTGCATTGACTTATTTTGCTTTTCCGAATTTTTAAGAAAATCAATTAGTAGTACCATCAATTTTCCGCGGGAAGGCGATGCTTTTTTTCTTTTCCATTTTTACGGTTAGAGACTAATTGATTTTGATTGTGCATATTAATTCATCAAACTTCAAACGTTCATCAAAATTCTACATACACAGATTTATATGTGTAGCAAATATAGTAATAGACTAATACTTAATATCTTTCTTAGAATTTCACAGATAAAACACGAAATATGATATCGTTACTTAAAACGTATAGGTAAGTCCCCCCAAGGCTTGAAATAAAAAGGACTTAAAACTAACTGCATATTTTATTTTATTAATCCAAAATATATATATATATATATATTCAAGCTGAAACTCGTTTAGTTTGTCCATGGTTGCCACTGAGTTGTAACTGAGAGTTAGTCTTAGAAAGATCCTCCTCCTCTTCTTCATCTTTTGGTGTTGTCTTGTAATAACAAGCATAGAGTATAAGTTGTACTGCTCCGGATACGGTTCCTAGTCCATTTCCAATCTATGATTTAAACCAAAAAATAAAATTAAGTGAAACAAGTAAATTTTATGGAAGATAATAGTAATAATATATAATTGAATGAACTTACCAAAATGTAAAGATCGAATTTTATAAGGGCATAAATAACCCAAATGACACCGTTGAGAAAGTTGGCAAGTGAGAGAGAGAACGGCATGTACTTCACACTTCTGGTCTTCATCACCTTACTCTGTTTCATGCACAACAGAAATGTTGTACCTTTTTATTATTAAAAAGGTAAAATAAAATATAAAATTAGAAAATAAGAAGTTGGGGAAAAACAAAGGAAATTCAAAAAAATAGTACCATGATGGTGAGAGGAGCAATATACATGAGGCTAACAAAAATGACACAAATGATTCCAACAAAAGAGGATCTCTGCTTGTGTGTGTGGAACAATAGCAATGTGCATGTGGCTACTATTCCTACAAACACCATCTCTCCTATAAGCCATAGCCCCACTTTCACCTGCACCATGAATCAATTTAATTATATAGCAATTCAGAATAAAACTGTATAAACTTTGTTTTGCCTATCACCATCCTAAACCAGAATCAATCATTGTCGACTACTGCTTGTTACTTTAGTGTTTTAGCGTTCGTTTTAAGCCAAAAGACAAGAATCGAATCGACTTGAGTTTAGTTTTGGTTACTCTCGGTTTGATTACCATTAAACCAAAGCTCAAATTTTGTTAATATATAGACAATATAAATTTTGTTAGTTGTTATATATATATGGTTCACAAAACTCGAATATAAAAATTATATATGTACCACTCTCGTTTAAATTCTTGTAAAATTTTCCGGATAACTTTATAATTAGACCAACATATTAAATAACATTTTGTAAAATAACAAAAAAAAATATCTCAAACTTAAAATAAAAAATGATGTATGTTGCTACGGCATTTGTTATATGTCTATTGGAAAACATACGATTCAAACTAATTTACGATTACACACTAACTAGAATCCAGATGGAAACCTAAACCAAACTCAATTAGTTTGAACCTGTTTATAGACTTTTGGTTCATCATTTGGCGCAACGAATGATCGAAAAGGAAGAGAGATGTAAGTATATATAATAATATACCTTGCGAGGGGTGGGAGAAAAGTAGAAGAAGATAGAGAGATAGAAGAGCTCAATGGCAAGACCAGTGGCGTTAATTGTGATCACAAGGAGACTATCTGGATGGACAATTGGTAAGCCATAAAAGACCCATAGTGCGCAATTTAGCACAGTGGCTAAGTATGGGTCGGCTTTGTACTCCTCCACCTTCTTCATCTTGTATATCGTTATGAATGTTGGTCTGTATTAATTATACATTAGTTATTCAATATAAGATTATGTATGTGCCAGAGAGACCAAAGTTGTTTGACCTAAGATAGAGAGATTATGATTACATGGGAGATAGGAACAAGAACAAGGAGATGACATTTCCTGCGACAATAAACATATAATGTATAAAATATTAGTAAACAAGTTAAAGATTCTTCACAAAGTTCATGCACATAAAAAACCCATATTTATATGTATTTTGTGCTAACCAAAAATGCCGGCAATGTTTCTCGCAACTGTCGCGCTAACCATTTCACTTGAAAAGCAAAATCCGAACAAGAACAAGAAGCAAGTACAGAGAGAGAGAGAGAGAGAGAGAGAGAGAGAGAGAGAGAGAGAGAGAGAGAGAGAGAGAGAGAGAGAGCTGTAATTTGGTATGTATGTGTGGTTTTTGCTTATATTTATAGATACATGATGAGATGTTGGTATAAACACATGTACTCATATATACTTACATATAATTATGTGTATATATGTATTGTGATGACGAAGCGAAACTCAAGAAGTTTAAGGAATTGAAATGAAAACAACCTTGTATTTTTCTTCCGGTTTGAGGAAACAACCATGACACTTATCTGATTATCTTGCAACACTTTCTCGTTGGTTTATTGTTTTTAGAGCCATGATTATAGCTATGCCTACCCTTTATAGTATATACGTGTATATATATACATCACATGCATGTGCATTGTATGTAAGTTAATTGTAATAATCTTAATCACGGCCATAGATAATAATTTACAAATAAAAGGATATTCAAAGAGATCCACGTGAGTGTAAGACCATCTCCAATAGTTGAACCCCTTAAAGGGTTCTTAACAATTTTTTACTATTAAATTTAATAATAAATTAAATTAAGAACCTCATTTTAGTTTTGCAAATATTTTTCTTTCCAATGGAGGAATCATCAACTAGAGACGAGAAAGAGAACGTCCCAGAAGTTGCTTCCTGACACGTGGAGGAGGAGAGAAAGCGTCCAAAAAAAAAAAAATCTTGCCAATAGCTTTCTAACACGTGGCCGTAAGAACCGGGCCTTAAAAGCCTTATTTAAGACTCGGTTCTAAACAAATATTGGCTTTTTTATTTATTTTTTATTTTTAAAAGTCTTAGAACCTCACCCCTGAACCTCCGATGGAGGTGCTCTAAGCTGATAGAAAATCAAATCACGCAACGTTTATTTCCTTCTCTTCTTCGAACTTAATGAACGACTTCTAAATTTGCGCTGTCATGTTAAATTATATATTTTTTTTTTTTGGTTGATAAACTGTAAATTTATGTTACCAAAAAGTAACGGTTTCTTTACAATTTCTCAGCGGAGGTAATACGTTACAAAAGACTCAAAAAAGAATTAAAAAGTCTATTGACAATATATGTGAAAGGTTTTATAGATACAACCTCTAGTGTCAACTATTCATAAGTGAATCATTGAGATAGCAAATTCTTGAATTTCTTCCGGTTCAACCGAGCAAGGATGGAGTCCCTGACGCCTCGATCTATCTGCTTGAAGATTATTATGTGAGAAGTTGATACCATATTGTGGAGCCTATTTTTATTTTTTTTGGATGAATGTTAAATTATATTCAAACCCGAAAAAACAACGTTTCCTACATTTTACATGCGAGCTTCGAAATTAAAGACGTCGTTATGAATTTATTTGGGAAAGTGATTCTCTCCGAACACCAAAGCTACCTCCCACAACCCATCCAATCATCAAATCTCCGATCTTGACGCAAACCACAGTTGCATACCGTCTTCATATCGCACATCTCCCAACATTCGAATGGAGCTAAATCGATTCCTAACGCCTTTATCAATTATCTTTATCAGCCGGGAGGCTGATTTGGGGGGAGAGCCTATTTTTTTCTCTTTCCAGATGTAATAAATCGTTATTTGAATCACGAGACGCTTAAAGTGTTAGGCTGCATGGTCTAGAATGAGATGATAACCAATCAATAAGAACAAACCAATCAACAAAGAAGAAGTAGGGCTGAGGTAGACGTGTCAGTATCATACTCTAGATTTGGGGGCTGAAGTCACAATGTAGAAGCAAATGGTCTATGGTCTCTAAATGTCTATGACAAGTGCATATCAGGTGGTTGGAGTGTTTATACCCCCATAAAGCTAGCCTTGATCTGATTGGGAAACGGTCTAAATGAGAAACCTAAAATGTAAAAATATGTTTGGGGATGCATCATTTATATCAAACAGCCTTCGCTCATTGCTTGATAGTACTTGTTGGCCTGAGTTGCCTCCATATTAGTTTTGCAGAGAAAACATTTGTGGAAGAGCCAGGAATGCACTAAAAGTATGCTGCATGCATTTGATCCTGGAAATTGTGAAGGTTGTGGAGAATCAACCATTACTCTACGGAGGTTTGCGATCAACCATTATATATATATAAATGAAAAGGTAAATTTTTTTTGTTAATCTTCATATGGATTTCATATGAATATCTTCCTTTGCATTTCTCTTTATTGAAAAATAGTTTCAAATGATAAATAAAATTCTGAAGCAAAAGGGAAATTCCTTTATTACAGGTGTTATGAGAAGGTACACAAAGCAATGATTTTTGTACAAAAAAAAATTAATTTATATATATAAAGAAACATTTTCTCTCTTCTCATTATGACACCTCATCCTCCACCTAAGCAATAAACATTAAAACAAAAATAAAACACATACACACATAAAACAAAATAATATATATATAAAGAAACCTTTTCTCTCTTCTCATTATGACACCTCATCCTCCACCTAAGCAATAAACATTAAAACAAAAATAAAACACATACACACATAAAACAAAATAATAAAAAAAAAAACTCAAACTTAAAACAAAAATTACAAAATATACATAAATCAGTGCTGTCAATTTGAGTCAATATCCGCGGATCCCGTTCCGTTTAATCCGCCGCCAGTCGGGTGCGGGTCAGGTGCGGGTCGAGAAATTTTAAGATTTTTTATTATTTATTATTTAAATATTTACGGGTCATCGGTGCTGTCAATTTGAGTCATTATCCGCGGGTCCCGTCCTGTTTAACCCGCTGCCAGTCAGGTGCGGGTCAAGAAATTTTAAGTTTTTTTTATTATTTATTATTTAAATATTTACGGGTTATCCGCACCTGACCCGTAAATATTTAAATAATAAATAATAAAAAAACTTAAAATTTCTCGACCCGCACCTGATCCGCACCCGACTGGCGGCGGGTTAAACGG
>PKML01070231.1:41672-61092 GCA_002933935.1 Eutrema yunnanense | reverse complement strand
GATACCGCTATTAGAATAGAGAAAAATGATACCGCTATTAGAATAGAGAAAAATGATACCGCTATTAGAATAGAGAAAAATGATACCGCTATTAGAATAGAGAAAAATGATACCGCTATTAGAATGTTTGATTATTTAATGAGTAATAGAAAAAATGCCATTAAATAGGTAATGAATTTTATTATAGTATACCGCGATTAGAATTGTATTATAGTATACAAATATATTCTAATCTAGGCGTTAGAATATTGATGGATAAGCTTTCTTATCTTGGGTGATTTCTTGACAAAGTGTCACACGCATTCAATGGCCAGCCCAAGGGCTCTAAGCACTTAAAAAAATGGTTGATTTCTGTTTCTTATAACTCTCGAGAAAACATATGACCATAAGTAAATACGATTACTGAAAAATGTTTTATGGTACTAGAAATTCGTAATCAAGTAAACATTCAACTGTATAATAGCCGTGTTACTAATCCATCATAAATAAATTCCGGAATCCCCTGTGTTGTTATTTTATGGAACACCAATGAAGATGTATAAGACATGAAAAATTTAAAACAACAAAATAGATATCTAAACTAATTTATATTTTCAAAAACACAAAATGTGGTCGACCTAAATTTCTTATAGCAGATGTGTATGTATGCTAAGAGATAATAATCGAAAGTTTTTCTTATATAGCTTAAACACATCTCTTTAACAACATCTTCATCCGAAAAACGCTCTGATATATCATGCTAAAGTTAGGAGAACACCTTGGATGTCTTTATTGATGCCGAGAGAATATATATATTACATGAGTTTAGGTTAAACTCCTAAGATAAGAGAATAGAGAATATAAGGGAAAATATGAGAGAATAGAAAAGTATACAAATATATCGTAATAATTAGATATGGTATTTATAAATAATACATTTCAAAAATATTACTTCCACTTTAGCAAAAAAAAAAGAAGATTCCTATAATTTATACACTATACACATCGCCATCAATTTGAAACGTTTGTTTTTTCCAATCAAACAATTTGAGACGTTTTACATAGCAAAATAAGAAACGAAATTCATCACGAAAGGCATAGATGTTTCTCAACTTAAACATATAGGATGGTTACATCTTTTGGACATATTATTATATTGATATCTAGCATGACTTTTTGCTAACCTAATTCAAAGACTAATAAATTGTAATCAAATAGGGTTTCATTCCACGTACCTATAACGAATAGTTATGTCTTAAAATGCTAACATTTCTCTCTTTTTTTTTCCTTTTTTGACGGAGAGCTACTATTGACATAAATAAATAAGAGAGCTATTAAACCTACATTTTGATTGATTATTAATATGACTTGAATACATCTACATTACTACGATTTGTGTTTTCATATCGCGAATAAGGAATGATATTTGTAAATAGTTATTTTGGTCAAGGTGTTTCAAAACTAATTCATTGAACTAATGTTGAGTTTGGCTAAACTGATGAGGACCAAAACTGTTTAAATCTGGAAGAAGAACCAAGGGTGACACAGAGGAGACTATACAATCGGTGGAGGGAAACGAAAACAAACAAATAAAACAGGAAGCAAAAAAATGTTGTCAAGCTATTGAAATGACCAAGACACCACAAAATGTCACTCTAGCCGCTCATCATTTCCACTGTCACCGAGAGTATTTTTGTTTTTGTTTTTAGTAGGACAAAATCGGTCACACACATCAAATTTGTTATCTTAACTTCTTTTGTTATATAATGCAATAATTTAAACTTTATGTTTCTGTATATTGGCAATAATTCTTTTGTACCGCAAAGCTTTTGCTTTTCTTTATTTAGACTATTTTTATATGGACGGTTTGGAATTGTTCCTTGTTAGGATTCAATTCCATCGTGTTTGGTACACAACTTATAAAGTAGTATGTTTATTGACCCCAAAATAATATACTACAAATATTACAATTAACGAATAACAACCGATTATTAATTGTTTTGGTCTTTTCATATCACTATTTGAAACATTCATTTGGATATGGACCACTTGGTTTAATTTGATTGATTTTAATTTCCATATGGCAAAATGATTTTGGTTTTTGTGTGTTTGTCA
This sequence comes from Eutrema yunnanense, assembly GCA_002933935.1. Lineage (NCBI taxonomy): Eukaryota > Viridiplantae > Streptophyta > Magnoliopsida > Brassicales > Brassicaceae > Eutrema > Eutrema yunnanense. The sequence goes on along the minus strand of PKML01070231.1, from coordinate 58,998 downwards.
ATAACATGTACTGTATTTTATCGGGTTTGAATATGTGGTAATACAAAGACGATATTAATATTAATACGAAGCACAATACTACATATCTTTGCTGATTTTGGTTACACTTTGGTTCTATATTTATAAAATGAAACAATTGGATTCATGCTTTGAAACATGTCTGAGATGATTAATTTTATACTTCTTTCTAGAAATATCATTACAAAAAGTTAATTATTTCTTTCTACTAATCCAAAATAATCGTTGACAAAAAAATCAATTCAAATTAATCTAGACTGCTACTAAAAAGCCTAACTAAAGGAGATGTATAGGTTATTGACAAAGAAAAAAAGAGTTGTATGTTGAATGAAATATTTTTTTTTTGATTAATATGAGTTTTTTTAGTATTTTCTAAAAATTAAGAAAAATTCGATTTTTTAAACTTAAAATTGTAGATACAATAAAAGATAGTTTACATTATTTTTAAAATTCGAATATTAAGAAATATTTTTTTATCTCAAAATATTAAAAAACTAATGAATTACATAATAACATTTTCTATTTCATAAATTAACATATATAACAAAAAAAAAAACCTACGATTTTAATGGATAGATGCCTTTTTGCTCAGCTAAACTTTGGCTTTTTTCTTTTTTGCTTTTTCTTGCTCTTGCTTTTCTATGTTGGTCGGCCATTTTTCATTGTTTTTGCCTTCGTGTTGGTCGGATCTTCACTGACCCGGTTACGCAATTTGATAACCCACCCGCTAAACATCACATTACGCATGTTGGGCTAACCCGTTTTCGTTTGAGCTTTATGATACCTCAAATAAAACGAGTCGAAAAACTGGATTAGAGTTTGGCACTACGACTTTGATCATAATGAAAATCTTTTGACCACATTGGTTCATTCGAGGCCTTCAATCTCTAAGATTTTTTGACCACTTTGGTTCATTCGAGGTCAATTTTTATTTAATTTCCAAAGGTTTCGAGTTGCACTGTAAAAAAAATTTAGGTCTAAGTTTCCCAAAACATACACTGATACGAACCCATTGATAAACATCTCCTTGCATCCAAATTACTACTATACTAATCTCTTTTTTTCTCTAGCATCATCATCATCATCATCATCATCTGTATCACTGCCATTTACTTTACCCTCTTGTATTTCCCTAACCTCACATGCAAAATTCCCTTTTTCAACATCATTTTCTTGGATTAAACTGTAATTTTCTTGAAACCTAATCTATAATTAAGACAAGGCATTAGCTTTTGGGCCTAAGTTGCAAAAAAACAAAAATAATGGTTTAAATGGATTTTTTTTTATATTCGAAAAACTGAATCCAAATCCGAACCAACCCGAAAATGAAAAAACAATCTAATGTAAAACGTAAAAATTTAAAAAAAATTAAGGACATATTAGATTAGGCTTTAATACAGATTTTTTTTAAAAAAAATTGAAAAATCTGAACAGTAAAGAGAACCGAAATCCGAAATGTTGCTAAATCTTTATGACACATTTTTTGTATTGTATGTGTATGGGCCAATACTGAGCCGATGTAGTTATCTCATAAAGCGGGCATTTGTATGTGTAACCGTTTGGTCAAAATTACGAAACGACGCCGTATAACTTTGGATCGGCGGTCTATCGTATATAGGGTTCTTGGCGGCAGCGTTTACCGGCAAAGTCGTTGCTCAGGCGGTGAATAAATTAAGAAACTGAGAAAATATGGGAGTGCAAGGGCTTTGGGAGCTGCTCTCTCCCGTTGGTCGCCGCGTCTCTGTTGAAACCCTAGCCGGTAAACGATTGGCCATAGGTACGATTCCCGGCGATCACTTGAACAACTACAATTTTTTTTAGTTTGTTACTTTACGAATCGATGATGTTGCTTCTCGTCGATTGCAGATGCGAGTATATGGATGGTACAGTTTATAAAGGCGATGCGGGACGAAAAGGGAGATATGGTGCAGAACGCTCACTTGATCGGCTTTTTCCGGAGGATTTGCAAACTTCTGTTCCTTAGGACTAAGCCGGTGTTCGTCTTTGACGGGGCTACTCCCGCATTGAAACGCCGCACTGTCATTGCGCGTCGTCGTCAGCGTGAGAACGCTCAGACGAAAATCCGGAAAACCGCTGAGAAATTGCTGCTTAATCGGGTCCGTGACTCTTTTTTTTTTTCCAGCTTATGAATTGGTTGTAGTAGTTAAGAATTTTATATAACGAGATTTATCTAGTTTTGAGTAACTTGCTTTGCTCGGTTTTGGGATTGATTGTTATAGCTCAAGGATATGAGGCTTAAGGAACAAGCCAAAGATCTTAAGAACCAAAGACTGCAGCAGAATATTAGTGCTGGAGAGAAGAAACGTGTATCTTCCGAATCTGTGCAAGAACCTATGCGAGACTCTGCAGAGAAAGATGATGTGGGGAGCAGTTGTTTTCTGGAGGAAAAGCTAGATGAGATGTAAGCTAACAATTTTTTTTGTTATTTTAACCACAGATTTTATTGAGTATCTGGTTGATGTAGATCTTCAGCATCTATGGTTGGAGAAAATGGTGTTGATGTTGTCATCAAAGTGAACACGGTAAGTGAATACTAAACATGGAATGGTGTTTTACTTTTTTTTTGTTCATTACTTAAGAGTGTTGTTGTTAGGGTTTGCTGGTACCCAAGATGTTCATTTCTCTGCACGGACTCACTCAAACTAACTTGTCAGAGAATGACGGAGTCCAGTTTATATTCTTTTTGTTCTTTTTTCTATGCCATCAATCATGCTTCTTGCGGTGATTGATAGTTAGAAGCTAGGAAATTTGTTTACGCTGTGTTGTGATGTGTTTCCAGTTTATGTTATTTCTTTTGCTTTCACATGCGCTTAGTCTTGCATCTTTCGTAGTTATAATAGTAGAATCTTGAGAATAGTTTACGCGACTTAACACTTAGTAGCAAACGTGGTGTAGATTTGTTCATGGTATTTCTATGTCACGTCGCCTAATCATCAATTCTTTCATCGTCACTCTTTGTTCAATAATTTGCAAGTCATTTGGTTACTGAGATTTATGTAATGCCTATTTTGTGGGTGACTCGCAGAAGTATGATCCCAAGGGAAAGGGAGTTTTGTTGGATGGGGATGGCATAGATAACAAAATGAAGAGAAATATTGAACAGGATTCCACAGCACGGACGAAGGATTATCAGGAAAAGTTGGATGAGATGTAAGCAGTAATTGAGATATTAGTTGAAGATGTTTACTTGCATGTAGTCATTTCATGTTTTCCTGTGCTGGTTTAATATAGGTTGGCAGCATCCCTTGCAGCAGAAGAAGATGGAAATTTTACTAACAAAGCATCGTCTTCAGCTGCAGCAATTCCATCTGAGGAAGAGGGCAGCGAAGAAGATGAGCAAATTCTTTTGGTAATCTGTGATCTATGTACTACTACATCTTTCTCTTGTTTTATTTACTGATGTTTAAGTTAAAGATCACTATTATTCAAGGGATAACGTTCGTTAAGTTAAAGATTTCTTTTTATTTGAAGATTTTTAGTTAAGTTGGTGACATCTTCATTTTTTTAATAAAGAATCTTGACAGAATTGTGTGTGTGTGTGTGTTTTTTGGGTCTTTTTAAGGAGTTATATGATACTTTACCGTCTTCATCTGCTAATAATATTTTGTCTACATTTCTAGCCAGCAATGGATGGGAATGTCGACCCAGCTGTTTTGGCTTCTCTTCCTCCATCCATGCAACTTGATCTCCTTGTTCAGGTAACTAACTATATTGACAGCATATCTTCGCAGCATGTTGAATTTCATTAACGTTTCAGTTTATTTGATAATTTCTTTACTTGTAGATGAGAGAAAAATTGATGGCAGAAAACCGGCAAAAGTACCAAAAGGTCAAGAAGGTGAGTCACATAAATCACTGACCCATTCTTGCTCCATTATGTATTTGATCTTTCTGTATGAAGAGATACGAAACACTGACTATGGAAGTTGTTACCTTGTTTTATGACTATATAGGCCCCCGAAAAATTTTCTGAACTGCAAATAGAAGCATATCTTAAAACTGTAGCTTTCCGTCGAGAAATAAATGAAGTTCAGAGAACTGCTGGTGGAAGGGCTGTCGGTGGAGTTCAAACTTCTAGGATAGCCTCTGAAGCGAACAGAGAGTTTATCTTCTCATCTTCCTTTTCTGGCGATAAAGAGTGAGTTGCAGTTTGAAGTCTATGAAAGAATAAGGTTCTGTCGTATTAGAATATTATTGATATTCTTAATGTGTTCTAGATTACTTGCGTCTGCCAGAGAAGGAAGAAATGATGAAAATCAGAAAAATACCCCCCAACAGTCGTTGCCAGTCCCTGTTAAGAATGTTTCTTCGCTGAATAAATCAGATGCTACTATTGAGTTGGACAGAGATGAACCCACAAATCCTGATGAAAATATTGAAGTATATATAGATGAAAGGGGCCGTTTACGAATAAGGAATAGACACATGGGGATCCAAATGACTCGTGATATCCAGAGGAATTTACATTTGATGAAAGAAAAGGAGAGAACAGCTTTTGGATCTAACAATGATGAAACATTCAGCGCCTGGGAAAACTTTCCTTCTGAGGACCAGTTTCTTGAAAATTTACCTATTAAGAAAGACGATGTTGTGAATCTGGCTGACCAGAATGATGATTCCATGCTGCTTAATCCATCTGCAATAGAGATATCATTTGAACATGATGGTGGTGGAAAAGATCTCAATGATGAAGATGATATGTTTCTTCAGTTGGCAGCGGGAGGACCAGTGGTGCTTAGTTCTACAGAAAATGATCCTAAAGAAGACTCTTTGTCGTGGGCTTCTGACAGTGATTGGGAAGAAATGCCTGCTGAACAGAGTAATGTTGTCTCTAAGCTTGAAGTGAATTCAAGCAATCAGCATATCCCCGAGGATATTAGTATCGAGGAGGATGCAGCAAGGGAAGAAACTACTTGTGAAAATGCCAGTAACTCCATGGAGGATGATACAGTAACAAAGTTCTCAAAAGGCTATCTGGAAGAAGAAGCTGATCTGCAGGAGGCTATCGAGAAAAGTCTTCTTGACTTACATGATAAGGAATCCGGGGATATCCTTCTTGAAGAAAGTCAAACGGTAGGGGTAAATCTAGTTGTTAACAAGCCAACTCAAGATAGTCTGTGTTCTAGTGAAGCCGTTAGTAAAGCTGGGGAAGAGGGAAGTCTGGACGGAATAACAATCTTGAAAACTAGTGGTGCTATACATGAGCAGTCCAAGACTTCTGTAACGGACAATGTAGATGGTGAGAGAGGGACAACCAAGCAATTTGGTACACACCCTTCTTCCAGCTCTGATAAAATTAGACGTGCTGTGAGCCACGAAATGCCACAGGTAAAGTCAGTTATCTCACTCAAGAAAGCAGTTACCAGTGCTAGTGAGAGCGGCATGCCGTCCACCATGGCTAAACAGCTTAATGAAGACGGTTCTGAAAGTTTTGGTGGGGAATCTGTCAAAGTGTCTGTGATACCTATAGCTGATGAGGAGAGAACTGGTTTTTTGAGTGAGACATTTATTCGCGGTAGTGTGGAAAAAGGTAATGCTGATGGTGACTTATCTATCATGATGGATGGTAAGAGAGATTATAGTAGACATAAACGCCAGAGTCCTGTCACTGAATCAAGGGAAGAAACTAACTCTAATGACGGCGCTTTCAATATTGAGAGTTCAACGGATTTTGAGGAAAAAGGCGTACCTGTTGAATTTTCAGAAGCAAATTTAGAGGCGGAAATGCGTGTTCTGGACCAAGAATATGTAAGTTTAGGTGATGAACAGAGGAAACTTGAGCGGAATGCTGAATCTGTTAGCAGTGAGATGTTTGCAGAATGCCAGGTTTGCCTAATGTCTTTTAATACATATAAGAATCATTTTCCTCTTTATACGATCGTCTTGCAAACTTTTCGAAGTTTCTGTTTTGTTTGATATGACAACAAACTTATAATGTTGTGTTGATTTTGGATTTCCTTAGGAGCTACTCCAAATATTTGGCTTACCATACATCATAGCTCCCATGGAGGCAGAGGCACAGTGTGCATTTATGGAACAATCAAACCTTGTTGATGGCATTGTCACTGACGATTCGGATGTGTTCTTGTTTGGAGCAAGGAGTGTGTACAAAAATATATTTGATGATCGCAAATATGTGGAGACATACTTTATGAAAGTATGCATATCCGTCCTTGAACTCTGTTTTCCTACTTTGGATTTAAGAAATTATTTTTTTGTTGGCTGCGATGAGTTTATTTTCTTCTTCAATTTCTAATGAGCTTCCGTATTGTCTCTGGCTCTTCTGTTGTAATTTCTTAGCCTTTCTGTACTTTCCTCTGGATTGTTACTTTTTTGGTAGTAGGTTGATACATGTGCCTTTATTGGCAATAGGTTGATACGTCGTTTCGGTAGTTGTTTTTATCGATCTATTCCAGTTACATCTCTAACCCTTTGTATTCAGTTTTCAAAGTTTTGGTGATTACACCTCTAAACTCTTCTGATTTTCAGGACATTGAGAAGGAGCTTGGCTTGAGCAGAGATAATATAATCCGCATGGCAATGCTGCTAGGAAGTGATTACACAGAAGGAATCAGGTTTGCAGAGTTTTTAACTGAATAGGGTCAAAGTCCCGTTCTTTATGTACTTGATATTGTAATTCTTTTTGACATGCAGTGGAATTGGTATTGTCAACGCTATTGAAGTTGTGACTGCGTTTCCCGAGGAGGATGGGCTTCAGAAATTTCGTGAATGGGTCGAATCACCTGATCCAACCATTTTAGGAAAGACTGATGCAAAAACAGGTTCGAATATAAAGAAGCGTGGATCTGACGCGGTAGATAATAAAGGAAGCAGCTCAGGTGTCTCGACTAATGACACAGAAGAAATAAAGAAAATCTTCATGGATAAGCATGTACTGCTATTTTTTCTATACGCATTCGATATGGTTCAACTCATCAGAGATTGACATAAACTTTCTACTAATTTGATTTACCATTTAAAATTACAGAGAAAGGTAAGCAAGAACTGGCATATTCCATCTACTTTCCCTAGTGAAGCTGTTTCTTCAGCCTACATATATCCACAAGTGGATCGGTCAACCGAGCTTTTGTCATGGGGCAAGCCTGATCTTTTAGTTCTTAGAAAGTAAGTAGTCTCTTAACTATACATTTCACCAAGATTAGATGTGTACAGTACCAGGTTTGCAAACTAATAGGAACTTAAAATCTAATTCCATTTACCTTTTAGTTTCCTTCAAAAAATGTGGCATAGCTTGACATTTTTGTGAAGCCACCTAGGGCATGATAAGGGTTTCAATGAATCTGAAAAACACGGAAAAAGTTGCATGATTTGTCCGACGGAATAGGTTTCTGCATAAAACTACTTGCACTTTATGAAACAATGTCATGAGTTCTGATTCTGTAGCATCGTTTTTTGTTTTGTTTTGGTGAAGGCTATGCTGGGAAAAGTTTGGTTGGAATAGTAAGAAGACAGATGATCTGCTACTACCTGTCTTGAAGGAGTATGAAAAACGCGAGGTCTTCATCTAGATTTGATCTTTTATTTTACGTATTGGATATGATTAATATGTATATATATGACAACTTTGTTTCCTTTTCCTTTGTTTCCATGAAGACGCAACTTCGAATGGAAGCTTTCTATTCCTTCAGTGAAAGATTTGCAAAGATCCGTAGTAAAAGAATTAAAAAGGCTGTCAAAGGAATTGGCGGAGGTCTATCATCAGAAGTGATTGATAATACTCTCCAGGAAGGTCCAAGAAATGGAAATAAGAAAAGACTTGCTCCCCATGATACTGAAGATAACACTTCAGAGAAAGATTCAAACAAAGCCGATGAGAAGGAGAAAAACAAAAGGAACCGCTTAGAAAAACCAGCTAGTAGTAGTGGAAGAGATAGAGCCCAGAAAAGAGGACGTGGAAGAGGAAGAGGAAGAGGAAGAGGAAGGGGCCGAAGAAATCTCCTCCCCGAGCTATCAGACGGCAGTTCTGATGATGATGATAAGGTAGTTGATTTGCAGGCACCTCATGATCCTCAAAAAGTGCGAAGGGTAAGCCTTTTATATAGCTTTCGTACTGTGGATTTTGATTGATAATGTGGTGGGTTCACTTTGTTATCTGTTATTTCCAGTCAACACGATCTCGGAATCCTGTGAAGTACGATGCAAAAGAAGATGATGAATTGGACGAGTCAAGAATCAATGGGGAATCCCTTAGTGAGAAATTGGAAGATGATGAATTCCTCAAAGACAGGGTAGGCAACGTCTCTGCAGAAAGAAGACAGAACGAAACAACAACGATCAACGATTGTCCTTCTGAAGACTATATCCAAATGGGAGGTGGGTTCTGTGCAGATGAAGCTGAGATTGGAGATGCTCATTTGGAGGACAAAGCTACAGATGATTACAGAGTGATCGGTGGCGGATTCTGTGTTGATGAAGATGAAACAGGTGAGGAAGATGATGCAATGGATGCGGAGCTGCTAAAGACGGAGAATGAAGAACACAAAAACAAAGCTAAACGTCGAGAAGGAGACGATGCATCATTGGAGGAGAATGTTGATATTGAAATTGGGAATTCTTCAGCTGCAGGATTAAGTGCTATGCCTTTCTTGAAGAAAAAAAAGAGGAAGAGCTAAGAAAAACTAACACATTTATAAAATAGGGACTAAAAATGTATGATTTTGAGATTTTTTTTTTTCTTTCTTTCTTGTCACTGATTTGACACAATTAACAAATGATTATGTTGTGAATAATAAAAGGGAAGGGGTTTTGTGGTAAACAATAAAAGAAAGAAAGTAGCGAAGAGATAGTTTTCCATTTGTTTCTCGAGAAAATACCCCCTTTTTTTTTTTTTACATTTTCCATTCTTAAAACCATCCTAGATACATATTAACTCCACCTGTATTACTTCAAATATATATTATCGATTCTTGGATATTACAGTGATAAAAAGAGCTACGGTTGAGGCATTCCACTACAAAGCTATTTAAATTTTGGGGACTACGTTACTTTAAAAACACGCATTTTTCATAACTTTATGTACTGTTTGAAACTCTTGTTTACATTTATTAGTAAGCCCTAAATTTAAATTCTGCAACAACCCTGATTAAGATATATGAAAATGTTTTTTTTTCTTGTAAATTGATTTTACTATATATATCTCTTTTTTTTGTGTGCAACTGACTAATATATATTTTTATAAATATAAGTTGCACTTTATTATAACTTTCTTAAAAAATTATTACATTTATTTAAAGAGATATATATAGTTTCCACAAAAAAGCTACATACATATTGAACTATTGAAAATAATTAATTAAGTGGTTGTGGGTTAACAGTTTCCACACTTGTGTTCTATAGGTCCAGGTTATTGATCAATTCCACTAAAACGTGAAATAATTTAACCATTAATATTTGTCAGTTGAAATGGTATTATGTTTTAGATCCATTAGAAAATTTGGTGAGTATTCGACGGTTACACTCACTTTATGAAAATTAGTTAGGTGGTAAAAATCCAGATTATCTTGATTATAAAAAAAAGATTATTTTTTTTAATAGATAGTGAATAAAAATAACAGACGTACAAAATTGTAGTGTAGTGATGTATAGGATGATCAACCAATAATTTTATTTATTTATTTATTACGTTATGAAATAACCGACCGATGGACAAAAACATATATATATATATGAATCGAAAATAGGTTGAGAAGTATAAGAAGAACAAAGATTGAACCCTTCATTAAAAATTAAAAGACTTACAATGCCATCGTACTTCGAAGTTCAAACTTGAAAAAAAAAAAGAAAAAAAAAGCTCTCCATTGTTACAAGAATGTGTTTGGCAGGAAGAATATCTTTTTTTTTTTTTTTGAACCTTAGGAAGTACGAGGTATTCTTCCTACGAGGTATTCTTCCTAAGGTAAAACAATAATTATTGAGAGCTCTTTCAAGATATTCTTCCTAAGGTAAAACAATAATTATTGAAAAACGACCAAGATTTGAGAACATGCTCCGTTCCCAAGCATCAGACACCAGCTTCAATCAATATCTTATCGCCATTGTTTGCTAGTATTATTGTGTAACGATTGGCATCGTGAAAAAAAAACAAAACAAAAATACTATATAGAATGGAATGCGATTACTAAATAGTAAAATACATAAAAATTGAGGAAAAGAATTACAAAAAAAAAAATTGTATGTATCTAAACATTTCGACACATCATCGAAACAGAATTTTTTGTAGGATTTTCTTACAATTTATATTTTATATTTTTGTGAATGATATCCCGATTGTCTTTTAAAAAAGTATTTAATCTAGACTAACGTTTATTTACACATAAATATGATTGGATTCACCAATTTTTATTATGTTTATAGTTGTTTTTAATATAAAAAGGTTGAAAAGACAAAATATTATATGGTTATTGAAATTTGATAATTTGTTTTTATAAAGTTAGTTTTTCTTTTTTTTAACTGGAAAAATCCTAGGCCGAAACCTAGACTAGTTTTCTGAAGTTTATAGAAATTTGGGCTTTCTTGTCATTAAAAACGTCTACAGATAACCAACAATGATTCAAATCGCAATGAAAAAGTTTGAACGCTACTAAAAAAGAACATTCGTTGTAAATTGACTACCACTACTTGGTTTCCTAATTACGATAACCGGTTTGGATTTCTTTATAAGTCATAAATATAAATTTTTGTAGCTTTTCTCTATTTATAAAATATATTGTATTTTTTATTTTTTGTAATTTCCATTTGAAATCAATAAAATTGTTTGTTCGGAAAAAAGTATATTGTAATGGTCTAATCAAAACAATATGTAGTGTAACCAAAACTAAACACGATTACAAATCGTAGTCCATGGTGTTCTCAAAGAGAAATGTCTCTAACCAAGAAACATATCAATCTCCCTTAATAAGATTAATAGGGTTCTCACACGGGCATGGTTGAGAGGTAGGTCGTTCTGTGGAATGCGTTAAGAGCGCTTCATCTGGGTTTGATTCTGGCCTTCAATGCTGGTCCTCGAAACAAATTCATAAACGTGTGGGAACTCTGGGTTTGGGCTGAAAGGTCCAAACAATTTATCTGGTAGTCCAGTTACAAGGGTGTTGGGCTACCCTTACCATTTAGTCGGAAGACATTTCAAATATGGTCGGGCGTATGGCACGACCCACCGGGGCCGACCGGATAGCCGTGAGGGTTATCTAAAAAAAAAAAAAATTAATAGGGTTTGATCTTAAAAAGCTTAAGTGTAGTTCGTAATTTGAATCTAATTGAGAGGCGGGGAGGAGAGAGAGAGTCGGGACAAAAAGACAGATAGGCTAATTATGCGGTGGATTTTACACATAACTTTGTCAGTCACGAGTCTTTCTTGTTCTAATGGCACCAAACCCTACTTTTGTTCTTTTGTTCTTCCCTTTTTTACTTTCTTTTGTTTCATCATATTTTATTTGGATTCTCAAATTCATAGGTCTCTATCTCTATTGACCACACCCTTTTTTTTTTAGTCATTCAAAAAAAAAAAACATACCCTTTTTTTATGTCATCTCTTCCTTTTCTCGTGATATGGCTTTCTTACTCTGTTATTACGTGCAAGTCGGGGCAATTGTATATCTTTACTTACATTCAATTGACCGGTTGTAAACACCATATTAGTTCGGATTTCAGTTTACAAATCATTATTTAAAGAGTATTTTTTACCATATATTATAAAAGATGTAAAATTTAAAAAATGACAGTGAGTTTCTTTATCCAATTGTATGTCGAGAACATCTCGTGATCCATACAGATGTGTCTGGTTGCACCAGTATCGAACCACCAAGTCTTTGGATGGCTCTCTGCAACATTGGCCTCAGTGACCACAGCACACATTTCAGCTTCTGTCAAGTTCGCTTGAGCTTTCATTGTTTCGATCAGACTCGCAGTCGTTTGATCCACTTTGTCATTGGTTTTCTTCATAGTTCCAGAGTTGTTGTCAATGTCGATTGTCATTCTGTGAAGACAAAAGAGACACAACTTTCAATTAGTACCGATATATTTAAGAATCGCAATTCAAATACTTATATCGAACTAAATCGCATTGGTGTCGATCGATACTCCTTGGTATCAGCAACGATGTCAGCAACCATGTGTTCTCGACATACACCAAGTAATTTTTACCATTTATCCAATTTTTTCTTCATTTTTGTTAGATGGTTGTGATTTGTGTTTAGTTGTTTACCATTGTTATGTGTTTAACTTTATATTCATTTTAAGTGTTTAAAACAATTACCAGTTTACCACCTAAAACCTCGTAAGATGCTATAGTTAATGGTATATATGGCTTATCTTCATTTTACTATTTAACACGTGAAGACACATCCACTCGGAGAAAATCGAATAAACCGGACATTTTTGGTTAGACCGGAGCAGAACATGTGGTCCATTTGGCCTTAGTGATTACATGTAACTCGATCTAGTTGTTGTCTTCTAGCTAACTTCAGAATCTAATTACACTCACAAACAATTCGAGTTTCTTCTCATTGGCACAAAACTTAACTCTTCTCTTTCTCTCTCTTCTCTCTGTATCATCGAAATGCTATAACTCTTCTTCTTCTCTCTCTCTCTCTCGTCCCATACCAAACTAGCTTTATCTCTCAACCCAACAAGAGAGAGAGATTTCTAGAATCCATCATAATGGGCGATCACAGAAGAAAATGGATATCATGTACTCTGTTTCTTGCAATGACACTGATATCACTCATCAATGGTGGTATTGACTCAATCCAGCTAAACGACGACGTCTTGGGTCTCATCGTCTTCAAATCAGACCTCAACGACCCATCTTCACACCTCGAGTCTTGGAACGAAGACGATGACTCTCCTTGCTCATGGAGCTACGTCAAATGCAATCCCAAAACATCTCGAGTCACCGAGATTTCCCTCGACGGTTTAGCCTTAACCGGAAAAATCGGTCGTGGAATCCAAAAGCTTCAACATTTAAAGGTACTCTCACTTTCCAACAACAACTTCACCGGAAACATCATCGCTCTCTCAAACAACAACAATATCCAGAAGCTGGATCTTAGCCACAACAATCTCTCCGGTCAAATCCCATCTTCTCTCGGTTCAAGAGGCTCCTTGAGATACCTCGACTTAACCGGAAACTCCTTCTCCGGCACACTCTCTGATGATTTCTTCAACAACTGTTCATCTCTTAGGTATCTCTCTCTGTCTCACAACCATCTCGAAGGTCAAATCCCTAGTACTCTGTTTAGATGCTCTGTTTTGAACAGTCTGAATCTCTCAAGCAACCGTTTTTCCGGAAACCCTAACTTCATCTCCGGATTCTGGAAACTTGAGAGGCTAAGAACATTAGATCTATCGTTTAACACTCTCTCTGGATCGATACCATTGGGGATACTCTCCCTGCATAACTTGAAAGAGTTGCAATTACAAGGGAATCAGTTCTCAGGATCATTACCTTCAGATATTGGACTCTGTCCTCATTTAAACAGAGTTGATCTGAGCTTCAATCGTTTCTCCGGCGAATTTCCGAGAGCTCTTCAGAGGCTGAGATCTCTAAATCATATTGATTTATCCAACAATTTGCTCTCCGGTGATTTCCCGGCTTGGATTGGTGACATGACCGGTTTAGTACACTTGGATTTCTCCAGCAATGAGTTAACCGGAAAGCTTCCTTCTTCCATTGGTAACTTGAGATCTCTAAAGGATCTAATCTTGTCTGACAACAAACTCTCCGGCGAGATTCCGGAATCTTTGGAATCCTGCAAAGAGCTTATGATTGTTCAGCTCAAAGGCAATGGCTTTGCCGGTAGCATCCCTGATAGTTTATTTGATCTTGGTCTTCAAGAAATGGATTTTTCCGGTAACAGTTTAACAGGTTCGGTTCCGAGAGGCTCAAGCAGACTCTTTGAGTCACTCATAATGCTCGATCTGTCGCGCAATAGTCTCAGTGGAAACATACCTGGTGAAGTAGGCTTATTCAACCACCTTAGATACCTCAATTTGTCATGGAACAATTTCAACACAAGAGTTCCTCCTGAAATCGAGTTTCTACAAAATCTTACAGTCTTGGATCTTAGGAACAGCGCGTTGATTGGTTCAGTTCCAGCTGATATTTGCGCTTCTCAGAGTCTACAGATCCTTCAATTGGATGGCAACTCACTAACCGGTTCTATACCAGAAGGAATTGGAAACTGCTCTTCTCTTAAATTGCTGTAAGTCTCTATAGATTTCCATTTTTTTTTCTGAATTGCAAATGTTTCCCCATTATAATTATAAGCTTCTTTTTGCAGGAGTTTGTCTCATAACAATCTTACCGGTCCAATTCCTAGATCACTTTCAAACTTACAACAGCTCGAGATTCTAAAGCTAGAAGTCAATAAACTTAGCGGAGAAATGCCGAAAGAGCTCGGTGAATTGCAGAATCTGTTATTGGTTAACATATCGTTTAACCGACTCATCGGAAGGTTACCCTTTGGAGGTGTGTTCCAGAGCTTAGACCAGAGTGCTCTTCAAGGAAACCTAGGCATTTGTTCACCATTGTTAAGAGGACCTTGCACATTGAATGTTCCAAAGCCTCTTGTCATCGATCCGAACTCCTATGGGAACGGGAATAACAACGAGGGAATGTCCAGAAACCCAGCAAGCAAAGGCTCCAGAAAATTCCACCGTGGAATGTTCCTTAGTGTTTCAGTGATTGTAGCTATATCAGCTGCAATACTCATATTTTCTGGAGTCATAGTCATAACGCTGCTTAACGCGTCTGTGAGAAGACGGCTTGCGTTTGTAGACAACGCGTTGGAGAGTATTTTCTCGGGGTCTTCGAAATCGGGAAGAAGCTTAGTGGCCGGTAAACTTGTTCTGTTAAATTCAAGATCATCGCGTTCCTCGTCGTCGTCTCAAGAGTTCGCTAGAAACCCGGAGTCTCTTCTCAATAAAGCTTCAAGAATCGGTGAAGGAGTCTATGGAACAGTCTACAAGGCACCTTTAGGGGAACAGGGGAGAAACTTGGCGGTTAAGAAACTCGTCCCATCGCCAATCCTTCAAAACCTAGAAGATTTCGATCGAGAAGTCCGGATCTTGGCGAAAGCGAAGCACCCTAATCTAGTATCGATCAAAGCGTATTTCTGGACACCAGAGATGCAGCTTCTGGTATCGGAATACATCCCAAACGGGAACTTGCAGTCCAAGTTACACGAAAGAGAACCCTCAACACCGCCTCTTTCTTGGGACGCAAGATATAGAATCATCATTGGTACAGCCAAAGGACTCGATTATCTCCACCACACATTCCGTCCAACAACCGTCCACTTCAACCTGAAACCGACCAACATCCTCCTCGACGAAAAATACAACCCGAAAATCTCTGATTTCGGACTATCTCGTCTTCTAACAACACAAGACGGGAACACGATGAACAACAACAGGTTTCAGAATGCTTTAGGTTACGCAGCGCCTGAATTAGAGTGTCAGAACTTAAGGGCCAACGAGAAGTGCGATGTTTACGGGTTTGGGGTTTTGATACTCGAACTCGTGACTGGTCGGAGACCCGTGGAGTACGGTGAAGACAGCTTTGTGATACTTAGCGACCATGTTCGAGTTCTGTTGGAACAAGGGAATGTGTTGGAGTGTATTGATCCTGTAATGGAGGAAGAATACTCTGAGGATGAGGTTTTGCCTGTTCTGAAACTTGCTCTTGTCTGTACTTCGCAGATACCTTCGAATCGGCCTACAATGGCGGAGATTGTTCAGATCTTGCAGGTCATCAATTCTCCTGTTCCTCACCGGATGCTGGATAGTTTCTAAAAAACCTTTGTGTTAGTTTAATTTTCCATTAGATTTTTGCAATTTTTTCTGTCTTTGTTTTTTTGTTTTTGTAGAGATTGCTTTCTTTCACAATGCTACGTTTTCTCTTCCTCGCTATGTCATCATCATCATAACGATCATTGACCATTGTTATCATTAATAGGCTTTTTTAATTTTTCTTTCTGAGAATTCTACAATAATGTTTTGTATTCTGAGACTTATTATCAATTAAAACAGATACAATAATGTGGCATAACTTTTTTCTTTCAACGTCGTTTTCCATCATCTAATAAAAAAAGGTTTTGTATTCCATTATATTACTTGTGGGGCAAAAACTCTTATCGCTAACTGATATTTTACGCCGTAGTATCCTATCAAGTTGATCACACAAACGCAAGCGCATCACGATTACTATATTATTTCTTTTAGATTTTCAAATGTTCTTGTATTTGCAGTTAGTCACGCTGATAATATCTTATTATATAAAGCAGGATCCCTCTACGTGAGCGCGACACGTAGGATAATTATAACTCACGAGATCGTGACATTTGTCACGGTTGTTAGTTTAGATCTTGACATGTGTCAATTTAATTAACAAAGTAAAAAAAAGAAATAAAATAAATATTAAAAAATATTTAACTTAAAAAAGGCAATCTTAAAAAAAGAAAAACAAGAATAAATAAAGAAAACTTAGAATTAAAGTAAATATTAAAAATGTTTAACTTAAAAAGGCAATCTTAAAAAAAGAAAAAAAAGAAAAAAAGATATACACCTTAAAAAAAGGAAACTTATAAAAATAATAATCACGACCAAAACAAATAATAAGATCTACACCTTAAAAAAAGAAAACTTATAAAACAACCACTTAAAAAAAAAACATTCACGACCAAAAAAATAATAATCACGACCAAAAGAATAAAACACGACCATAACAATAATAAGTTTAAAATTATAATAAAAATGTTAAAAGGAAACACGACCAAAAACAATAATAAGTTTAAAATTATAATAAAAATGTTAAAGGGAAAGGAAAACTTATAATAAAAAAGAAAAATTAGAATTAAAGTAAATATTAAAAATGTTTAACTTAAAAAAGGCAATCTTAAAAAAGGCAATCTTAAACTCTATATAAAAAGGAAAATTATTAATATACAACCATAATGAAACTCTATATAATAAGATCTACACCTTTCTAATTTTTAAATACTTCCATCTTTTAGTTCTCTTATCTTATTATATAAAGTTGGATCCCTCGACATGAGTGTGACACGTAGGATATTTTTCAATCACGAGATTGTGACATTTGTCAGGATTGTTAATTTAGATCTTGACATGTGTCAATTTAATTTAAAAAATAAAAATGAATTAAATTAAATATTAAAAAATGTTAAAATAAAAAAGGCAATTTTAGTAAAAATGAATTAAAGTAAATATTAAAAAAGTTTAAACTAAAAAAGGCAATCTTACAAAAAAAAAA
>PKML01070231.1:19055-38977 GCA_002933935.1 Eutrema yunnanense | reverse complement strand
GGCCCGGCCCGGACAGGGCTCTAGGGCTTTTCGGGCTTTTTCGGGCTTTTTCGTTTTTTTATTTACAAACACAAAATTCACAATTCTCAGATGAATAATTAAAACAAAATATTTATAAAAATAAATCTAAATTGAAATGTATTATAT
Organism: Eutrema yunnanense; assembly: GCA_002933935.1. Taxonomy (NCBI): domain Eukaryota; kingdom Viridiplantae; phylum Streptophyta; class Magnoliopsida; order Brassicales; family Brassicaceae; genus Eutrema; species Eutrema yunnanense. Next base: position 38,830 of record PKML01070231.1, on the reverse strand, counting down.
CAAATCCAATTAAAATTTAAAAGTAAAAGTTTGACAAAAAAACAAATAAAATTCAAATAAATTGTATTATCAAATAAAACATAAAATCAAAACACTTCAAATCTAGGTAGTAGAGTTTAGATTAGAATCTCCTTCATTGTTTTCTAAATCCTCATCACCATCAAGAGGTACAGATAAAAAAAAAGGTAAAATAATATTAAGTTTTGACATGTATAAATTATATAGAAATGTCATTGAAAGTTTATAGATAATGATTTTTGAAATATGAAGTAAATATGAATGAATGATAATAGTGCATGGATCACGAAATGTATAGAAAATATGTCAAATTATTATTTTTAGAAAGATAAATGTTTAAATAAAATCTCTAACTAATTAAAATAAAAAGTTCCGGGCTTTTCGGGCTAGCCCGAGCCCGATCGGGCTAAGCCCGAAAACACACTAGCCCGAATGGGCTTTAGCCCGAAAAGCCCGATTTTTTTCGGGCTTATATTTCTAGGCCCGAGCCCGCTGTTTTTCAGGGTCGGGCCGGGCCGGGCCTCGGGCTTTGGCCCTAATTGACACCCCTATTTGAAAGTCATCCATATATTAAAAGGGATGGCGAGTTCAAGGGTTGTCTAATTCAGCACTCTACTAGGATTTAACAAAAAAATGTTAATTTTAAAAGTTTAGTTAAGTTAAAATAAGTTGCCACGTAGATAAATATGTATTAACATCACACAATTAAAATTTACGTATATAGTATCCGTCGAATAGGAACTGGAATTATTTTTGTTGTGCGAATAAATATATAAGTAAATTTTAGTTGTGAAATTGATGTGATATGCTAATATATACCAACATGAATTGTAACCTATATATGTATATCCGTAAAATAGGAATTTGGTTGTGAATTATTTTATTTAAGATCAAACTATCAGATTCGGTTAATGAATCCGATAATATGATTTACTAATAATTATAGATAGGATTATCAAAACGGACTAATCCGCCTACTTTAGTTTATCTATACCGTAGTGTACTAAGATATTTTTTGGACAAACCCGCAAAGAACTACAATCTTGAATCTTGAAAGCACCAATTCTAATTAGGGATGTCAATCGGGCTAGCCAGGCCCGGCCCGAAACCCGTAAAGCCCGCATATATTTGAGCCCGGACAGAGCTCTAGGGCTTTTCGGGCTTTTTCGTTATTTTATTTACAAACACAAAAATTCACAATTCTCAGATAAATAATTAAAACAAAATATTTATAAAAATAAATCTAAATTGAAATATATTATATCAAATCCAATTAAATTTAAAAGCAAAAGTTTGACAAAAAAACAAATAAAATTCAAATAAATTGTATTACCAAATAAAACATAAAATCAAAACACTTCAAATCTAGGTAGTAGAGTTTGGATTAGAATCTCATTCATAGTCTTTTAAATCCTCATCACCATCAAGAGGTACATATATAAAAAAAGTAAAACAATATTAAGTTTTGACATGTATAAATTATATAGAAATGTCATTGAAAGTCTATAGATAATGATTTTAAAAATATGAAGTAAATATGGATGAATGATAATGGTACATGGATCACGAAATGTATAGAAAATATGTAAAATTCTTATTTTTAGAAAGATAAATGTTTAAATAAAATCTCTAACTAATTAAAATATAAAGTTTCGGGCTTTTCGGGCTAGCCCGAACCCGATCGGGCTAAGCCCGAAAACACACTAGCCCGAATGGGCTTTAGCCCGAAAAGCCCGATTTTTTCGGGCTTATATTTCTAGGTCCGAGCCCGCTGTTTTTCAGGGTCGGGCCGGGCCGGCCCTCAGGGTTTGGCCCTAATTGACACCCCTAATTCTAATATGCACTGTTTAGTGATTGTGGGTTTTGTGGTCGATCCACGAACTCTTGAAAAAAAAAAAAAATCTTGTGTCTAGCTCAAAGTAGTAAAATATTTTATCAAATTTAGTTTTGATATATACTTAATTAATATAACAAATTATTGTTAATTTTCAAAGAAAGATTCATATTATTTAGTAAATTGACCATAACATTTATCTTTAAAACTAATATTTTGACTCACAAAATCTGCTTTTATGGGTATTTAAAAATTAGAGTCCTAACCCGCCCCTTGGTAAATAATGTCCAATCCACATGTCATTAGCCAGAATTGACATTCTTGATTATATAATACAATTTAGTTTTAAAAATAAATAGAAATATTATAAAATATTGAATAGATTTACTTAGTAGATTATTTTTGGAAATAAATGATATAATATATTGATCAACATTATAAAGAAGCCATAAAAGTACTTTAAAAACACATTTCGATTTAATTATTATTATTATTTAAAAAAAAAAATTGATTTTAAAAACAAAATTAAATTGATTTTTGAATATAATATAAATTAATTATAAAAATTCAAATGGAAAATACTAGAAAATCTCGAATAATTTTTTTTCTTTAAATTTACATGAATTAATTATTATTTAAAAGAATATAATATATTTTAATATCTTAATAAGCAAATAAACTAAATACAATCTTGAATATGTTGAATGAAAAAATAAAATTTCATATCTCTTTTTTTAGAGAAAAATTCCATATTCTCTTTGATAATTTTGAAAGACAATTACATCATTTTTTATTTTAATTTTTTTTAATATAATATTTAATGTAATAACTTACAAAATAAAGTTTATTTTCTTAGGTAACTCCTTAAATAATAATATAAAAAATATATTTTTAATAGTTTATATAATAAAATTGAATTCTTAAGTTGCTGACCAAAAAAAGTACCAAATATTTAATCTTATATATTAGAGTAATTAGTATGTCTAATAGAAAGTCTAGTGATAACCAACGTTTTAGGAAAGCGATACAAAGTTTTATGGTTACAGAAAACATTAGAATCAGAGGTCGATAATTTGACTGGAAATGTACCGTTGGTAATCTAAGATATCACATAATCGAGTGATAGCTGAGATGGATAAAAATATTAAAGACTAGCATCGGCCTAAGGAGATGTATGAGATTTCGGTCCATAACCTTCTGGTTATAAAAAAGAAAAAGCAGTAGAAAATGATTTCTTGACCAATCAACCTGATGTATAATGAACTTTTAATTCTTGACATTGCTTGACCAAAAAATTGGACCCGAGGAAATTCCATCTATAGAGATTTTCCTTCTATATATGTCATAAGAAAAACATTATATATGCAGCAAGCATGTTACATGGCTTTTTTGGTCTGCTTCACATCTCTCACAAGTGTGACTACAGATTTGCTGAAAATCTAACTTTCACCCACTCACACTATTTTCTTCTTTTTTTCCCCCAAAAGAAAAAACAGAACGACTCTGTTTCTCATCTTTCACCTTACTTCGTTTAAGAAAATCACTTCTTCGAATCTCCACATCTACAAACAGAGAGAGAGAAGATGGCACACAAATACTTTCAGAGAGAGGTGTTGCCGGTAACGGCGCTGGTTATAATGGAATGTGCGAACGTTGGCCTAAACACTCTGTTCAAAGCAGCGACTTTGCAAGGCATGAGCTTCCATGCCTTCATCGTTTACTCTTACGGTCTCGCTGCTCTTCTTCTCCTCCCTTCTCCTTTCTTCTCTTTCAGGTAGAGTTTCTCTTTCTCCCCTGCCAAAATTGATCCGATCTTTACGAATTTGAGCTAAAGTTTTCGTCTTTTATTGAAATAGAGTAATGGGTTCTTGTTTTTGTTTTTGTGACAGATCAAGAACGCTTCCACCGATGAATTTCTCAATCCTCTACAAAATCGTGCTTCTAGGGCTAATTGGGTAAAGTTTCATTTCTTCCGTTTCTTCAATTTTAAAGCAATACCCTATGTGTAATTGGGTCGGGTAAGATCCGAAAAAGATGAAAGTTTTGGATCATTCTTGAAATTCTCAGATTTTTCTTACCCAATTTTAGAGACACTTGGCTATAAGTTGCTTCCAAAAGCTGCAAACTTTACTGCAAAAATCTAACCTCATTGTTTTGTTTTTATTTATTTATTTTCTTTCTGATAAAATTCTTTTTTTTATTTTTTTTGGAGGGCTTGCTTTCATTTTCGTAATCTATTAATTGTTTTGTTATATAAATAATTAATTAATAAAAAATCGTCTTAAATAATATAGATGCTGCTCGAACATAATGGGATACACAGGGATTAATTATAGCTCTCCAACACTTGCTTCTGCAATCAGCAACCTCACTCCTGCGTTTACCTTCTTGCTCGCCGTCCTTTTCAGGTTTATTATCCTCTTATCTTATATATTCCTTTTACACTATCAATTTCCCAAAATACCCTCGGCCCATGTGTTGTATTTGGGCCTCATTGAGTTTGGTGCATTTGAGTTGATTGCAGGATGGAGAGTGTATCTTTCAAGAGAACATGTAGTGTGGCTAAAATGTTGGGAACCGTAGTTTCCATAGGAGGAGCATTTATAGTGACTCTTTACAATGGACCTGTGGTGATCGCTATGTCACCACCGTCCGTTTCTATGCGATCACAATCACCAAACCATGACTGGATCATAGGCGCCGCTTTCCTTTCGGTCGAGTATTTCATGGTTCCATTGTGGTACATTGTTCAGGTCTAGTCAGTAATGAACTCTATTTATATATATATTTCTCCTGAAGTTTTTATCTTTTTTGTTTTCTAATACAATCATATTACCTTGATTTTTTTTGTAGACTCAAATCATGAGAGAATATCCATCCGAGTTTACCGTCGTTTGCTATTATAGCTTAGGCGTGAGCTTTTGGACCGCGCTCGTCACATTGTTCACTGAAGGGAGTGACTTGAGTGTATGGAAGATAAAACCGAACATAGCTTTAGTGTCAATCGTTTGCTCGGTGAGAAACATAATTCATGTGTTTTCCTAGATATGCGAGTTTTTAACATGCAAATTGATTTTTTTTTTTTGTTGATTATATCTCCGTGTTTAGGGATTGTTTGGATCTTGCATAAACAATACTATTCACACATGGGCATTGCGAATCAAAGGGCCCTTATTCGTTGCAATGTTCAAGCCTTTGTCGATTGCGATTGCCGTTGCAATGGGCGTGATCTTCCTCCGAGATTCTCTCTACATTGGAAGGTATTGTTTATGGCTACATTAAACTACTCGTACATCCAAATCAAGTCTAGTAGTTTTGCCATGTTATGTTTAAAACATACCTCCAAGTCATAGCACTCGCCAAAACTGCACAAAATGTTCATGTATCAACCTCTCATTTTTCAGCTTTTTAACTATTTCCTTTTCCATTTATGTGCTTGAATGTTGATCTCAGCTTGATCGGGGCAACGGTAATAACAATCGGGTTTTACACGGTGATGTGGGGCAAAGCCAAGGAAGTAGCCATGGTGGAAGANAACCGCCGATTCGTGTAAGTTATACGTAATTCATTTAATTATTTCAGATAATTTTTATATTTGAATCTCGCTGTACTAAAATCATAAATTTATATTTCAAATAATAAATAAATTAGCACCATGCGACGGAAAATGCAATGTGAGATGTTCGAAGGCAGGAAGACAAGATCGGTGTCTCAAGTATTGCAATATATGTTGCGAGAAGTGTAACAATTGTGTTCCCTCGGGCACTTATGGAAACAAAGATGAATGCCCTTGTTACCGCGATATGAAGAACTCCAAAGGCCAGCCCAAATGTCCTTGAACATGTTTTGAAGATCATATATCCTCGTAGACATATATCTATAAATATAATTACAATCGTGGTTGATGCATGAAATAATGAGTTTGAAATATTCTATGTATTGAAAATGTGATAGATCTTGACAATATAACATAATGTAATATTTTTTATAAAAATATTTGGGGATGTAGTTGATATGTATATGTATGAAGTATACACAGTATGTTGATTAATAGACAGATAATTATACAACAATCTAATGAATCACACGTTTTATTAAATTGACAATATCAGATCTGAAAAGTTGATTATGATTCTTGAAGAAACGAAACAGTATGATGCAGATCTTTATGCTGTGGTCTCGACTCTCTTAATTTCCTTATCGCCGTAAATGTTCGGTTTCTTTATATGGTTCACGCATTTGAAGTTCCAAAGCAAATGAAGGATCCACACAATACAAGTGAAAGAAGAGGCAACTTGGGTGAAGTATAGATATGCTTATAAGCTACTCTTTGCCAACAAATTCGACAACAAAAATTTATAGAACTACAGTGACTGACTTGATGGGAAAGAGAATTTTTTTAAAATGAAAGTTTTACAATGAATTCCCGATTTTGTGAAAGCTAATATATTATTCCCGATTTTCCGTAAATTATATTTATGTGTACATATATAACACACAAATCATATATAATATAAGGAAAGTGAGATTTAGGGATAGAGCTCTCTCATTCATTCTCAGCGTGGCTAATTATCCTCTTGTCCCTGCTCAAAAAGTCGTTGCTCAAAAAGTTGTTACTATCCTTTTAATTGGTTTATAGTTTATTTAATAAAAGGTATATACAAGATAAATATGCTAATAGTTTATTTATGTAATGCGATATAATATATACTATAGACTTATAGAGTATAAATAACAATAATTATACATAAATGCTTTCATTATATGTAAACATATATTTTCACGTATACTAATAAAAAAAAGGTACTGATATACAGTATATGGTTTAATTTCTCATCTTGATAGTAGTATTATCTTAAAGTAACATGTATACGATACAATAAGTCAATAAGTAATAAATTTGTAGTTGATTCTTTTAAATACACAATTGATAACAAACGTTTCTCTTACTCCAAGATTCTTCACTATAAATAACTCCTTTTTGTAGCCTCATTTTGCTCCTCCCAAACCATCACTTCTTTTGCATTGTGTGCAAACTTTGAGTTTTTTTCTTGAGGAATTGCAGGAACTAGTAATGGATAACCACATAGTTAGGTAATCTCATATTTGCTTTGTAAAAGCATGGCCCAAAATAGCAATTTTTGTTACTAACCCAATTTTGGGTTCACCTATTAATATTAGCTAAATTCACCCTTTTTTCTTCTTCATCTTCCCAAAGTAACAAACCTCACTAAGAATGAAGATGAAATTCGTCGTTGTACAATTCTTCCTTATCTCTCTTCTCCTCACATCTTCTTTGTTCATGCTTTCAACCGCCAATCCGTGTAAGTTATACGTAATTCATTGAATTATTTTAGATAACTTTTTTATTTGAATCTCACTGTCTAAAATCAGAAATTTATATTTCAAATAATAAATAAATTAGCACCATGCAAGGGAAAATGCATTGAGAGATGTTGGAAGGCACGAAGAGTAGATCTGTGTGACAAGTCTTGCAATATATGTTGCGAGAAGTGTAACAATTGTGTTCCCTCGGGCACTTATGGAAACAGAGATGAATGCCCTTGTTACCGCGATATGAAGGACTCCAAAGGCGCGCCCGTATGTCATTGAACATGTTTTGAAGATCATATATCCTCGTAGACATATATATCTATAAATATTATAATCGTGGTTGATGCAAGAAATAATGAGTTTGAAATACTCTATGTATTGAAAATGTGATAGATCTTGACAATAAGACATAACGTAATATTTTTTATAAAAATATTTAGGGATGAAGTTTATATATATATATATGTATGACGTATACACAGTATGTTGATTAATAGAAAGATAATTATACAACAATCTAATGAATCAAACGTTTTATTAACCTGACAATATCAGATCTGAAAAGTTGATTATGATTCTTTTACAAACGAAACAGTATGATGCAGATCTTTATGATGTGGTCTCGACTCTCTTGATTTCCTTATCGCCGTAAATGTTCGGTTTCTTTATATGGTTCACGCATTTGAAGTTCCAAAACAAATACTCCATATCTGTTCTGAATTAAGCGATGTTTTAGTAATATGCACACAAATTAAGGAAACAATTAATTTGTGTTTTTTTCTATACTAAAACCTCATTTATTATTCATCTGAACCAATGAAAAATAGTCTATAAAATGTAATTGGTCAAAAATAATAAAAAATCATTTAATTTTGCATTGGTAAGTGAGAACATCACTTAATTGTGAAAAAAAAAACTCTCTAAAACATCAATTAATTCAGAACGGAGGGAATATATGGTTCACGCATTCTATTTAGAAGAAACAAGTCTAACTTAATCCAACTAAGATGTTTTAACTTATACTGACCTCTCCCCTATATTCAAAACAATTGTAATGACATTAAAAGATTTTTGACTTTTATTTACAGTTTTATGTGTTTTTACTTTCTAGTCAAACCGGGTGAACAAAAAATTATCCAAAATAAATGTAATCAGTTATCAAGAGAGTTTCAAATTCTGTGTGCGCAGTCAAAGATGAACATAAAAAATATATATTTCCTCACCACATGAATTTGATAGCAAAATGTTGTAAGCAAGTTTAAAACAAGAAGATTCATGCTCTAAAGAGCTTATTGACACTAACAAAATCTAATTAAAATAGCTTATTATAAGCCTTATTGTGCATAAAATCTGCAAACTAGTTTACACAGACCCCAATTATTACACTGCCCAAACTTGCATACAATTCTTTTTTTTTTGTTCTAATTCTCATTCTCATTTCATTAACCGATTAAATCAGACTGGTTCACCTCCTGTACCAAAAGGAAGGTACGAAGGGATTGTTTTGCTAAAGTGTCAGCTAACACATTAGCTTCTCTTGGAATGAAAATGAACGATACATTGCTAAAACAGAGTGAAATTTTGGAGATGTCCTCTAGGATTCCATAGATCTCTGAGATTTGTGGCCCCGTTGTGATTGCCCGGATTACTTGGATAGAGTCTGAGGCGAAGCATAGGTTTGAGAATCCCAGCTCTATCGCCCTTAACATTCCCGATCTGATGCCGAGGACCTCCGCTACCAAAGGTGAGCCCACGAGGGCCACTGTCTTTGATTCCTTGTATAGGATTTTCTTTTGGTTTGATTCGAAGACCCATCCCAGCCCAGCTTCGAGTGTGTCTTCTCTCCATGCCCCATCCGAGTAGCATCGGATTGCCTCTGCCGGAAAAACTGGCTTCCAGCTATTTCGCCGCTCTGGTAAGATCCCTTGGTTCGTCGGTTGGGCTCTTTGCCACTCTCTAGCTCCTCTAATCGAATTTAGGATTGTTTCTTCTGCAGTGAAGGTTCTGCCATTGAAGATTCGATTGTTTCTGGCCGTCCATAGGTTCCAGAATATCCATGGGAACAGGGGCCCATTCCCGATACCTGAAGGTGGGAGACATACCACTGATTTGAGGGCTTTGATTCCCATTGCAATGTCTGGGAATCTGCTTGGGTCGATGAGCTCCCTGAAAGGTGCTAGCCTCCAGACTTGCTGAGCAAAACTGCATTGGAACAATAGATGTAATACAGATTCAGGTTCTCCGCATCTTGTGCAGCACGAGTGCGGGATTATTTTTCGAATGACCAAGTTCTCTCCCACAGGTAAAGCTCCCTGCATTATCTTCCACATGAAAAGCTTCAGTTTTTGCGATATTTTAGTGTCCCATATCTCTCCTTTCCAGTTAAACTCACACCTCAATGCTATTGGGAGCGTCTCCAAATGGCCATCAGAGCACGCTGTGTAGTATCCAGATTTTGTGGAGTATTCTCCTGTTGCTGAAGGGAGCCAGATGTATTTGTCATCAGCATCACGTACACTAGGTTTTATACATCCAATCTCCTTCACATATGCTGGTAAGAGCTCTCTGATTCTGTCCACATTCCATTCCTTTGAATTTGGTAAAAGCAGGTCAGCCACTTTCAATTCATATATCTCCTTTTGTGCTGGCCCTATGGGTCGGATATGAGACTTTGTTGATATCCATGTGTCTTCCCATAGGCTTGTAGTAAGGCCGTTTCCAATGGCTTTACCCAGGTTCTTTTTGAGGAGATCTCTGCCTATCAAGATCCCTTTCCATCCATGAGAGGCTGTATCTGAGCTTTCACAACCTAGGAAGTTTGTTGAGTGGAAATATTTGCCTTTTAAGATCCGGCTTAATAGACTCTTTGGCTTGGTTAGGATGCGCCAACTTTGCTTTGCTAGGAGAGCATCATTGAAAGTTTGGATGTCTCTAAAGCCTAAACCTCCCTCCTTTTTCCCCTTTGTGAGTTTATGCCATGCCACCCAGCACATTTTCCTCTCTTCAGCATTTGCATCCCACCAGAATCGTGTAAGTACTGATTGTATTCTTTTGCAGAGGCTTACTGGTAGTTTGAAGCATGACATCGTATAAGTGGGCATTGACGAGAGGACTGACTTGAGGAGAACCATTTTTCCAGCACTTGACAGCAGTTTTGAGGACCAGGAGATAGCTCTCTGTCTGATTCTGTCTACCATGGAGCTAAACAGTTCTGATTTCTTCCTGCCAAAGTGTTCAGGCAGTCCAAGGTATTTTCCCACTCCCCCTTCAGTTTCTATTCCAAATGCTTGTTTTACTCTGATCCTGGTATTCTGCGGGGTCTTCCTTGAGAAGGTGATTGCAGATTTCTGGCAATTTATCTTCTGCCCTGAAGCTATTTCATAGCTGTGCAGTATCTCAAGGAGGGCATTGCAATTTTTTGTATTGGATTTACAAAAAAACATAGTATCATCAGCAAAAAGTAAGTGGTTAACTTTCGGGCTCCTTCTTGCAACCTTGATACCAGCCAGTTTACCATTTTCTTGTGCTTTATTGCAGAGGCCTGAGAGTACTTCACTGCATAATATGAACAAGTATGGTGAGAGTGGGTCCCCTTGACGTATTCCTCGATGGGGTATGATTGCTCCTTTTGCTGTTCCATTTATTAGGATTGAGAAGTTCACTGTGGTCACACATTGCATGATCCAGTTGATCCAAATTGCATGGAAACCCATATTCTCGAGAACTAGCCTTATGAATTCCCATTCAATCCTGTCATAGGCTTTGCTCATGTCTGTTTTCACCGCCATTGATCCCCATTTTTCTGCTTCTGAAGTCTTCAGGTAGTGGAGCATCTCATGAGTGATCAACACGTTGTCTGATATTGCTCTTCCCGGTACAAAGGCAGATTGGTTCTCTGCTACAATTCCATCTAGGATTGGATGGAGTCTTGAGGTAAGCACTTTTGATATTATTTTGTAATAGACATTACATAGTGCAATTGGCCTATAGTCTGCCACTGTTTTTGGGTCTTTGATCTTTGGGATAAGACAGATATGTGTAGCATTTATAGATCTTGGTAGAACCCCTGTTAAGAAGAACTGTTGTACCTCTTGAATGATGTCTGGTCCTATTGTTTCCCAGTTTGTGTGGAAAAAACTAGCTGAGAAGCCATCTGGCCCTGGGGCTTTGTCAGGGTGGATGGAAAATATTGCGGTTTTAATTTCTTCCACAGAAGGAGGTCTAACCAGGTTTTTGTTAATCTCTGAGGAAATACGAGGTTGGATGGCTTTGGAAACTGTCTCTGCTCTATCCCCTTCCTGCGAGGTAAATAGCTTTTGAAAATAACTTGTGATAGCTTCTGTTATTTGTTCCTCTTCATAGACTGTTTCCCCTTCTCCATTTTCAATTACTGAGATGTTATTCCTTGCTCTTCTACCTCTAGTGGCAGCATGAAAGTAGCCACTGTTTTTATCCCCCAGGCTGAGCCACATTTGTCTGCTCCTTTGCCTCCAGAATTCCTCTTCTGCTCTGTAAGCCTCTTTTAACTCAGTGTTAATTTGAAGAATGAGATCATCATTAGTTGCAGGATCCACCATAGCAGCCTCTAGATCTTTCCTTTTCTCCTCAATCCTTTTCTGGCTATTCAAATGATGTTCCCGTTTCCATTGGATAATGGTTGTCCTGCAAGTTGCTATTTTTTGGTTCACTGTTGCAAAAGGTTGAGAAGCCCACACCTCTGCAATCAGTTTTTTAACTTCTTCATTGTCTCTCAAACTTCTGTCATATCTGAATAGGCCTTTCCTTCTCTTTCCCGGTGCAAAACTTGTGATAATAGGTCTGTGGTCAGAGCCCTCAAATCTGAGATACTCACATCTGCCCGATGGGAAACATTCAAACCAAGCACTGTTTGCCATTGCTCTATCAAGCCTGCAGCTTACATTGTGTGTGTGTCTGGTTCCTCTCCATGACATGAAGTTTCCAGCATGCTGAAGATCATAGAGGTCACACTCTGACATGAAGGATCTGAAGCCCACAAAGGATCCTTCTGTTCTGCGTATTCCCCCAGATTTCTCTGTGTTATCAATGATCTCATTGAAGTCTCCAGTCAGAAGCCAAGGTACATCTCTGTTTGTTGCTTGGATTGAGAGTCGGTTCCACACCTCTTGTCTTTTAGCCCTTTCTGGATGTCCATAGACAAAGGTTGCATAAAATAGCTTGCCCTTAAATTTGATTGCAGCGTCAATAAAATTTTCACACATAGAGATAATCTCCACTTCAATCTCTTTTTTCCATAGCAGAGCTAACCCTCCTGCTCCTGGTGAGAGAGGTGGGACAGTAACATTACAATTATAATCCAAAGATTTAAGCTCAGTGAGAACAAAATGATCTGAATTTTTTGTTTCCATGAGGAATAATATGTCTGGGAAATCATGCTTTTTCTTGATTTCCTTTAGACGCCGAACTGTCTCGGGATTCCCCAGCCCTTGACAGTTCCAGCTTATTATTTTTAAGGAAGAGGATTGGATGGGTTGTGAAAACCCATCGGTCCCTTGGATATGCCTGGCACGATGTTGCAGCGTGGTGGGCTTCCAGTCTTACGTGTATCTCCATTCTGAGGTATATTCCTGCTGGTTTCCCCAGTATGATATGTTGTTTTTCCGTTCTCCTCATTACGAGGGATTTTGCTTGAATGAGTTCTTCTTTTTGGTGATCCTTGTGCCTGGATAATTCTTCTTTTCTTTGAGCATGCTCCCTGGAGGGTCGAGGGGCTGAACTGGGTCTTCTTCTTTCCAGGTGGTCTTCCCCTCCTTTTAAACATCGGCCCTTTTGTATTATCAATCTCCATGATAGGATTTGTATTATTTGTAGGTCCCAATCTGAGAGTAGCTGGGATTCTCTCTTGTGAGCCTGGTCTAGATTCAGGTTCTTCTTCAAGATGTTTTTGGCTGTCCAGAGATGATCTTACCATATTTGCCGCAGTTTCCTCAAATTCCCCAGCAGCCTCTGCTAAACGTATTCTTTCTTTCCTTGCAGCACTTTCTGCTGGGTCGGGGCAGCTTGAATATTGGATCATAACTTCACGGAGTTCCCCCAAGGCTTCTTGCATAGCTTGTTTTGGCAGCTCAGATGGCTGAGAGTTTAGCACTTCTACATTGTCTCTGCTTGGTCTTTGGGTCCTTGATGAATCTGATATGTCTCCCATTTGCCTTATAGGTGATCTACGAGTATCATTCCCTCTGTTCTTGGCCATCCAGACTGCAATTGGTGGGGATCTCCCTTGACTTTCTTCAGTGTGTCTTGGCACCTCTCTATGGTGGTTATAGATGTGGGGGGGCTCTCTATGGTTAGAAGTGTATGAGCGTGAGGTCTCCCTCTGGTTCCTGTAACTGTTTTGCAGTTCTCTCGTCGACATTCTCCTTGTTCTGTCAATCAAGTCATCTCTAGGTCTAGAGAAAGATGTACTTGAGGATTTGAGAATCCGGCTCCCTTCTCCATGATAGTTTCCTTTCCCCTGGAATGATCCTTTTCTCGGTGAGTGATCCCGGTAACTTCCTGTCTTTAGGGATGATCCCACAAGCTCTCTCCTTCCTTCTCTTGTAGGTGTCTCCCTTGAGGTTCTTAATAGGTTCTTATTGTGTGCTGCCTCAGGGTTTATCATCAGTGGACATTCTTCTTTTTCGTGGTCTAATAGTAAGCAGACCTTGCAGTATTTTTCAAGCTTCTCATACACCAGGGTCGCTACTACCTCTTCACCATTTGGGTATTCCACTACCGAGGTCAAGATTAGGGGTTCGAGACCATTGACTTGGACTCTCATCCTTGCTTCAGTGGGTGTGATATCCAGTTCTTCAAAATGTCCAATATCTTCTCCAATGCTTCTGATGGTTTCAGGTGTCCATAGATGGACTGGGATCCCTTGAACTCTTATCCAAAAGGGGATCTGTGAAGGGAAGGTAGGGGATAGTGTTGGTTCCCATCTCTGAATGATAACCATCCATCTCGCGAAGTGGTAAGGTCTGTTGTCTAGCACAGCTTGTAGATCCTCTTCATTTGTAAACTGGAACTGGAACAGTCCTTGCCCCAGATCTGCTCCCGTAGCCCTAGTGGCAGATTTGAATAAATTTTTCCAGAGCTCCGAAAGGAATGGTATCAGAGACCAGATTCTCTGGTTTTTGGGGTTTGTAACTCGTCCTATAAGAGTTAGAGCGTGCTTCTTGAGAAGTTCTGCATTGTTGGGTGCGGCAACTCTAACCCTAGAGATCCTGGGAGTTTGTCTGGAGGTTTCAACAGTTTTCCCTTTGTCAGCATAGGCGGGCCTGTTAGCAGTGGTAGCAACTGCTTTCCCTTTGCTGTGGTAAGAGATCCTTTGAGACATTTGCTTTACTGCTTGTAGATGATACTCTTGGACAACTGTGTTAGCTGAGGTGATAAAGGTTCTTCACTATAAGGTGAGAATGGTCTTAGATGGTGTAACTCCAACTGTGAAAGTAAGAAGATCCTTGGAGAGGAATACTTCTTCCGAAATGTATTTAGCTTCTTCGCATGAATTCCCTTAAAAGCTTCATGAGGGGTGACAGAGCTTCAAGTAGAGTGAGTATAGAGGCCTTACCGGTTGAAGATGGACCCTCCGACATACCGCCGGGGGTGGAACCACGGTGGTTTGAGCCCAGAAACTTGCCGGGAAGAAGAAACTTGCCTTATTTGGAAGTAAAAAGTGGGTGAGATTTAGAATAGAAAGCAAACTCAAACTAGTTTGGGCTTTCTCGGGAAGTGGGCCTGAGAGAAATTTAGTGTTGCTCTGCCACGCCGGATTCTTACTTTACTTCTATTATTATGATTCTCTCCACCTTTGTTTTTTTGGTATTGCACACAATTTATTTGCCGTGTTACTTTCTCATCTCATTTACTTTGTAGACTATTGCTCAGCTAGTTGATTTACATCTACACGTTTTCATTTACATCTACCGAATAAACTCTATTTCAATGCAAGTGCAGGTTTTCATATACACAATGGATTCGGATTTTTCGGTTTTTAGTTCGGTTTTTCGGTTTTTTTACAGGTTCGGTTTTTTTCGGTTATAGTATAATCCGAAAAATCCGAATTTTTTTCGGTTTTACCTCGGATCTTGATTTTCATATCCGAACCGATCCGAATCCGATTAAAACCGATCCGATCCGATCCGAAGAATACAAAATATCCGAATGGATCTTTAAATCCAACATCCGATTATCCGAACATCTGAAAGATCCGACCGGATCGGATCCGGATATCCGAATGCCCAGGGCTAGTTCGAATAATAATAATCGATCTTCGAATACTGGTCAAACCCTCACGGAGAGTTCCATATTCAGACAGATCTTCGAAACAAAAAAGATGGCTGGGAGGTTCTGTCGGAGAGACGGCGGGATCATGACGGCGATGGTGGCGGTTTTGGTCTCCGACGTCGGAATGAATACTCTGTTCAAAGCGGCGAGCTCAAAGGGAATGAGCTCTTACGTCTTCCTCGTCTATTCTTATGGAATCGGAGCTCTTCTTCTCCTTCCTTCTCCTTTCCTCACTCACAGGTCAAGATCTCTTCCACCATTAAAATTCTCAGTACTCTGTAAAATGGGACTCCTTGGGCTACTTGGGTAAGATCTCTTCTTCTCTGGTTTCATCTTTAATATCGATTCAGATTTGCGTTTCTTGTTTACTAATTAGAGATTAGAGAAGATGTGTGTATTTGATGTTAGGTTACACAGGAATCAAATATAGCTCTCCTACTTTGGCTTCAGCAATGAGCAATCTCACTCCTGCTTTCACTTTCCTCTTCGCTCTTCTCTTCGGGTACTCTTCTCTTTTTTTTCCCCTTTCTGCAAACCCAGCAAATTCGATTTCAGTTCTTATCCGGTTATCTAAATCTCCTGATTTTGATTCCGTTTACCACAGTTTATTGTTGGATTTTTCGGTTAGGCATTTTGGATTGAAACTTGGTACTAGGTGTAGTTGAGCTCGGTTTGGTTAGATTCCTCATTTTATACGGTTTGAAATATTTTGATTTTGTATTGTAAGAATGGAGAAGGTATCTATAAAGAACAATAGCAGCTTAGCCAAAGTAGTGGGCACAATAGTTTCGATAGCTGGTGCACTCGTAGCCACTCTCTACCATGGCCCCATCGTCTTTGCCACATCTCAGCCCTCCGTTTATCTTCCTCAGCCTCTCCCGCCGCCTCCATCGCCACCGTCCAATTCTAATTGGGTCATCGGCGGAGGTCTCCTAGCCCTTGAATACACTCTTATTGCCGTCTCTTACATCATTCAGGTATAAATAACACTTTGATCGTACAAAATATATATCTATTGAAAAACTTTAAAATATATTCATATTTTCCTTAACATTTTTTGGTGGTGGTAGACGCATATAATGAGAGAATATCCATCAGAGTTTGCCTTGGCACTTTCCCACAATGTATGCGTTTCAATCTCTTGTGCGTTTGTTAGTATTTTTGCGGAGGAGAACAATCCGAGCGCGTGGATTATGAGATCCAAAATAATGTTGATATGCATCGTTGCAACGGTATGATATGTTTCTGTAGTTTTAATATATTAAAAAAAAATGGATTACTGATTAGCTTATTAGGTTTGGATTTGTTGAAATGTTTATATCAGGGGATGGTAAATTCGACGGGTATGTGGTCGAGTCATGGACGGTCCGACATAAAGGGCCATTGTTCCTAGCAATGTTCAGGCCGTTATCTATATTAACTGCGGTGGTATTAGGCGCGATTTTTCTAGGCGATTCTCTCTATCTAGGAAGGTGAAAAAGAAGAGTTCAAAATCTCAAAAAATTGAATCCACTTACTTGGTATTATTTACTCGTATATTCACTTTCAATACTTATTCTGTGTACTATGGCAGTGTGATCGGTGGAACTTTGATATCAGTTGGTTTCTACACAGTTATGTGGGGGAAAGCAAAGGAGGAGAGAGCGGATATCGACACCTATGCGTCTGCGACATCATCTCATTCGAAGAGAGTTCCACTTTTGATGAATTACGCCGCAGAGAAACAAGTCTAACATTGTATGTAACATATTGATCCGGTGTAGCAACAATTCGTTTTCAAGGTTTCCATGTCCATAATTCAATACACAAACGTTTGGCTTTAGCGGTCTAGCCTCATCCAATGGTCCGGGCCAATCTACTGGCCGAACCAGGTGCAACTGTAAATCAAAAAGTACCACGGGGTGGGATTATATAAAATCCAACAAGCTTTAGGCTAGATAAAACATCGCAAAACTCTTCAAAACCAGCGAGACGGTTGATCATATCGACATGATTTTATTTTTAGTTTTAACTAAATTTGTGCGGTTTTCAAGGTGATTCTCACTCTGGGAAACATACCGATTGTTTTTCAATCGGTACAAGTGACTTGGGCCCATGAAATAAATATTTCTTTTGCAACAATAAAGGTCTATAATTTGGCTGTAAATGGACTCATATGGCTCTTTATGAGTGTGTATATGTCTGATGTCTCTACTGCTTTCACGTCACGGTCACGGTTCAATCCAATTAGTATAGCGGATCCATAAACGTTTTTAGTATGGGGCACATCTTGTAAATAATATTTAGATTATAGATATTTAAATAATTTTTTTATTAATTACTTAAAGAAAAACAAAATTTAGTGTGGGGCACATGCCAGACCCTTTCTCACTTGCATTAGCCCCTGGCCACATGCATTTATAGACTAAAATAAGAATAAAATTTTACTTAAATTGTGGTTATGATCCAATCAGTTGAAGATATCAACTATAGCTCGTCTCCTGTATATTATGTATCATACTTCCCTCACAATCAATGAAGCACTCAGGTCATAGTATCTTTTAGTGATAAGGACCATTTCGATGAGCTAGGATATTATAATACCAAACTAAGTTTTATTAAAATGTGTGGATGTATTTAATGTTACATTTACCTAATAAATGGGGGTGAAAAAATAAGAAGATGAATTGCCTTTTTCCTGAGAGGAAAATGAAGAGAAAGACCATTTCGCCTTATTTTGTCCGAAACATCGATCAGAAAGCTTGTGTGTACAAATAAAAAAAAGAAGCTTATGTGTGTTCTGATCAGGCTGAAATACTCGGGTTATTTTTGTAACTCTGATTTTTATTTTTAGAGGTAAGTTTTGCATTCGAACAATGCACTTGTCACATGTCACAAAATTGATTTCTAGCGGAACTATTTATTAAAGCATCCACAAGAAAATCAATATTGTGTTTATGATAAGTCCAAAAGCCCATATAACTAGGGTTTTTAACAAGTAGAGACTCATATAAATACGTGTTAAGAACTACTAATGTAAGGTAATTTTGAAAGCTGTCTTCCTATTTTACGATATCAATAAAAGCATTACTAAGTTTGGTGTTCTTCAATTAATCTTCTCATTTCCTTTATTTTCATGCAGCTTTAAATGAGCTATCTCATTACTGTCGAAAAAAAAAATGAGCTATCTCATTATAGTTTCATTTTCTATTTTAATAAACTTTTTTTTTTTTGATAACCATAAGGTTCTGGACCGAAACCCATATATCCATTAGGCCCGGACCAATCTTTAATATTTTTATCGGTCTCAGCTGTCATTTGATCATGTGATCTATTGATTACTCAACAGTGGCGGACCCAAAAAATATTTTAACTGGAATCATAATCTAAATAAAAAATTATCAAATATTTAAGAAAATAATCCGGCACAAAATATATTACATAAGGAATTAAATTTTAACATATTTTTCAATTTTTTAACAGAAAATGATACTAAATAAACTAAATTTGCCCAATTTATTTAAAATATACATTTAATTGTTATCATATAAAAGAATTGAACATAAGAATGATAAGTGAACTAAAATCAATGGTGAAAGCGAAGAAATAAATATTTTTATTTTATTTTGGTGAGGAGACAAATGAAATAATATTTAATAATGAAAAAATATTTGAAAAAAATCATTGGCGGGAAGGAAGAAATAAATATTCTTTGAATTTTGGTGAAAAGACCAATAAAAGAAAAGAAAATAATATTATATATTTGAAAATACTTGAAATATAAGGAAATGTATAAAGTGTTAATAAAGAAAACATTTACATATGAAAAGGGGAGAAGTGTACAAAAAATTATGAGTTGTTTTTTATAAAAAGGGTCATAGAGGAGATTTGAACTGTGTTATATACGGGAAAAGTCGGAGAGTGCAAAAGAAGATATTTTATCCAACTGTGTTACTGTAGTTTAATAAAGACAACTAACAAATTTAATACGGGAAAATTCCATAAAAATACCCCAACTATATTCTGATAAGCTATTTAATACCCGAACTATTATTGTACCCACTTAAATATCCAAACTATTTTAAATGCCCATTTTAAACCTTCAAATGTAAACCGCGTGCTCATATTACAACTCCACGTTAACGGACGTTAACAACTCGTTAAAATCTCATCAACGGTGTTTAAGTTTCTGTTAGTATCTAACCATGGTTTAAACGTCCCTTTCTATAAATCCCCAACTGCAAGAACCCTAAATCCCCAACTGCAAGAACCCTAAATCCGCAAATCCAATTCGAAAAAAAAA
>PKML01070231.1:3991-18925 GCA_002933935.1 Eutrema yunnanense | reverse complement strand
AAAACAACATCCTTCATAAGCCATCATAATCAGAGTTTACAAAGCAAAACAAAAGGAACATTTTGAGAGTTTACAAACCAATACAACAAAAATTGCAAACAAAAGCCGATAACAAAAGTCGATAGATCATGTTCATGGTTCTAAAACAAAAAGAAAGACACTAGTTGTGCGAATTTGGACCTTTGGAAGAGCTTCCTCCTATCTCTCTTGAAGTAGGACCAAAGCATTCAAACACCCGATCAAAAAAAGGCACATATACACGCCGTGACCTCTTGGCACAGTCACCTTCTTACGCACTTGTCCTCTTCCAGGAGGACGACCTCGACGGCCACATCCACGACCAAGAGGTGCATTAGTTGACTGTTGAGGTGCAGTACATGAAGGCTGTGAAATGGAAATGGAAGCATGTGATTGAGTAGGCGTAGATGCTGGAATTGAAGGTTGTGATTGACTAATCCTGCGTTTTCTTGGTGGATTTGGATTGCTACCTCCATCAGACTGTCATGTTAACGAGTTCAACATGTGAAAACATCTAATAAGAGGAAAAAAATCATAAGAAATAGAGGAATAGCTACACTTACAAGTATCTTACGAGGTCTTCCACGTTTGCGTTGTGGACCTTGGAGTACAAAAGCTTCATTTTTGCAAGTTCCACGGTTATGTCCCTCCTTTTTACAATTTCCACAGGTTACTGTCCTTCCACCTCGAGTCACTCTATTTGGTTTGGAAGGAGACTCATGTGCTGGTTTTATCCTCTTATTCTTAGGTCTCCCTGGCATCTTCCTGAAACCTGGAACTCCAATTGGTTCTCTACCAGTTCTTACCCAAAATATTTCTCCATTAGCTTGTTTTATATTGAACTTGTAGGTTTCGATCCAAACTGAAGTCTTGTAATAATAATCTACATGACTGCAATTAAAGGAAACCAAGTTATTTCAGATAACAACAAGCAAAGCTTAAGACAATCATAAGAAAAGCTTAACACTTACTCTTCTGGCTGTCGGTGTTGCTCATTGATAACACGGACTGCGTGTGAGCAAGGGATGCCAGTAAGGTCCCACTCCTTACAAACACAATGTTGCATACGAAGACATACCTCATAGCTACAACCATACAACAGAACTTCATACAAGTTGTCTGAACTTGTGAGTACAGAACAATCCCTGCTCTCTACTCTATTTGCTTCCAATATATCTGCAATCTTCTTCGGGAATGGCAATATGCAAGCTTTTGCTCTCTTAAACCTGTGAGCAATACGCATCATAGCCTGCCTCCTTATGGTTTCCAACATGTTAATCAAAGGCAGTTCTCTTGCTCCTTTGATAGTCATGTTGAAACTCTCTGATAAACTATTACAAACATTAGCAGATCTGGCATTTCCCGAGAAGAAAGCAAGACACCAAGTTTTTGGTTCTGCTTTTAACAAATCATCATGTGCCTCTATGTCGTATGCTTTTAGCTCATCAATGTGTTTGTTATACTCTCCCACTGTTTTGCTGTAAGCCACATTCCAGAAGAAAGGTTTGTAGTCAAGGTCCCCATATTTCTTTTTCCAATTACCGTAAACATGCTTTGCACAATTTCTATGCTCAACATTTGGAAGAACAGTTGCAAGAGCAACTTTTAACCCCTGCAGAAGACAAGAATCAGATATTACTATTTCAAAAATAAAGTTAACTCCATCTCCTAGAATCAGATATTACTATTTCAGTGAAGAAGCATACCTTTTGTTTGTCTGAAATAAAGCTAACTCCATCTCCTAGACCCAAACCCAAGTCAGCTGCCAACTTCTTGATGAACCATTTCCAAGAGTCTTTGTTCTCACCTCTTACGACAGCCCAAGCTATGGGATAAATTCTATTTTCTGCATCCCTTCCAACTGCGGCTAATATCTCTCCTTTCAACTCCCACTTTAAAAACGCACCATCAAGGCCTATCAAAGGCCTACAAGACTGCTTCCAAGTTCTCCTTAGAGGTTCAAAGCAAATATAGAAGCTTTCAAAGACTTGTCTTCCATCCTTTTCAATAGTCACAATCTCTGTTGTAACATCTTTGTTAGATCTCACCAACTCAGCCTCATAGTCTCATAGCTTAGCAAATTGTTGTTTCTAAGTATCTAAAACCAAATCTAATGCAATTCTTCTTGCTTTTCTGCATTTAAATATTGAAACTGAGATGTTGTATCTGTGCATCAACTCATCCTTGATATCAGAGCTCCTTATATCAGGTCTTCGTCTTGCTTCCTCTTTGAACAGCATTGCAATAGTTCCTTGTTTCAGCATCCTAGCTCTTCCTGTGGGCAAATGATTATGCTTGTCCTCATATACTTTGACCATCCACTTCCTTATAGGTTTCTCCATCGAGCAATATATCCTCCATTTTCATTTCTCGTGTGTGCATATGGCTGCATGCTTTTGAGGTTGCCACTTATTCAACTTCACATCATATTGTGTTTTCAAAACATACCTCAGTAGTTGATCCTTGAATTCATCGCCATTGTTAAAGGTTTGCATCAGCCATAAGAATGGAGGCTTGTCATAATCATATTTGCTTTTCCCTTTGAACCGCCTACCACGGTCATCCTTCTTCTGCCAATTGTGCCATTCTTCATCACTGTCTTCCGGAGAATCTGGATATTCACCAGGAGGAAGTTGTCTCTCAGTCTCAACTTCACTCTCAACATCTTCATCATCTTCTACATTGGGCTGAACAGCCTCATTACAAACTGTTGGAGTCTCTTGTTCAACTTGTGCAAACAAATTTGCAAACCGTGTGTCAGCTTCTTCTTCACCCAAAATTTCATTCTCATCCTCGAATTGCACTCCAACTCCACCTTCTTCATGTTCAACTTCACCAACTTCTTCAGGACATTCTTCTTCATCACTGTCTTCGTCGTCTCTGTTTCCACCATCACTTTCTTCTTCCTCTATGTCTTCTTCCTCTATGTCCTCTTCCTCACTACCGTCTTCATCATCGGCCTTCTCACCATCATCTAGACATTCTTTGGAAATATAAGTCCCTCCCTCATTACCTAGATCACTTACCAAACTCGCACCATCAACAGCAATATTTGGTGGAGAGGAATTGTGTTCAATGTATATGTAAACCTCCCCACAATCATTTGCTTCTGCAGCCATCTTCATAATCTCACTATCCTTATCTTGTCATATCAATCTAGCCAGTGATATATCCTCATTAGGTAGTCTATACCATATCTTTTCCACATCGCTCACGAGTTGCCCACTTTTGCTGAAATCTTCGAAAAGTGAAAATGTCAGGAAATCGGGATCTACCCACATATCTGGTGCAATCGAACCACCTATATAGCATAGTTTGTTCCCTTCCTTCGACATTAAACCCCCGTAGCGAATCTGAAGCTTCAACTTGCCATCTTCGTCACTACACAGGAAAAAAAAATTCAGACAAAACATAAGCAATAATCAAAAATGGGGGAAACGAAACTTCTCGATCTCGCCTACAATCGTATCTCATCTTCTATGATTTTGCTTGAATTCAATCCAAGCTTTTCGATTTAGGGTTCATCGAAGGTTTTCGATATCAATGGTGGATTTTAGGGTTTCGATTCTGATTTGGGGATAATTTGTGTCTGGTTTTCGATTTGTCGGGTCGGGTTTTATCCACTTTATCCGGTTTTGGATCCGGGTAATTTAACCACTGTAGTGTAACAGGTAAATGTGGTTAATTATATAACGAGATTTTAACGCCGTTCACATTTGCTATAACTTCCGTTTCGTATACGATATAATATAAGTATACGGTTTACATTTGGAGGTTTAAAATGGGCATTTAAAATAGTTTGGGTATTTAAGTGGGTACAACAATAGTTCGGATATTAAATAGCTTATCGGAATATAGTTGAAGTATTTTTATGGAATTTTCCCATTTAATAATCAGTGAGTTGCAAAAAATAACCCGAGTATGTGGGTCCCTTATTATATCTGACCCCGTATGTGGGTTCCCCCCTGACTCTAGAGACGATACTAATATTTAAATCGTATGTTTGGGAAATTGAATGATGAGTATATGTCTTCCGAATTTTTGGTAGACTCGCGTATTCGTTACGTCCATTTGTAAAAGTCAACAAACCGATAATTTTGGACCACAAAAAGACATTTCCTTTTTTACTCATAACATCAAGAAAAAGAAACAAAGAGACGTACAAAAAGAGACTCATTCTACTCTTAAGTTTTCTGTAGATTGCAAAAATGGCCGGAGCCGGAAGTCTCTGGTGGAGAGAGGCGACGTTCTTGACGGCGATGCTTGTGTCGGAAACCGGTATCGTCGGAATGAATACTCTGTTTAAATCAGCGACTTCAAAGGGACTCAACTCTTACGCTTTTCTCGGCTATTCTTATCTTCTTGCTTCTCTTCTCCTTCTTCCTTCTCCTTTCTTCTCCAACAGGTTTGGGACGTTCGTAACCATTTTTTTTTGTTTATGAATTTTCATTTGATTTGTATATGTTTTTTTTTCTTTCTTTTTTTGTTTGTAGGTCAAGATCACTACCTCCATTGAGTTTCTCAATACTTTGTAAGATAGGACTCCTTGGACTATTAGGGTAAATCCAATTAACTACACAATTATTCTTCTTCTTTTTCTAATTTTGGAATATGGGATTATTATACTTCCACTTAAGTGTTGCTCTATACAAAAATTTGTTTTTAATATTTGGCTGAAAAAAAATATACATCAATAATGAACAGATCAATGTATGTGATCACGGGATACATAGGCGTCAAATACAGCAACCCAACCTTAGCCTCCGCTATTAGCAATATCACTCCTGCTCTTACCTTCATCCTCGCCGTTATCTTCAGGTTTATTTATTTATTGTGTCCTTTGTTAGGTAATCTCGAAGATTACGAGATCGAGTTAAACACAAAGTTAATATTTATGTATATTTCCTTATTGCTAAATATGTAGATTTCATGTTCTAACATCCTTCTCTTTACCATTTTCCTAATCATGGGAGACTCTTTTGCTGTTTTCAAACCTTTTTTTTAGATCTTCATTATTCTAGTTAATGGGTTCAAATGGTAACTAGTGTTTTCGGCGTAATTGACGTAATTAGTAACCCTTTTCTCAAAAAAGCATACATTTATTCAGGTTCGGTAAGATGATAAGATTAGTTTATATAAATATATTGCACAATACAAAAAAAATATCACGATTATAATTTGTGGTTAACTCGTGACGAGTACATTGGTCCCATGCCTAACAAAGCTGCTTGCATTATTCGACAAGATGCGTATTAATCGATCTTTCTTTCATTATATTCTTTGACAGCCATGCTTTTCTTTTTCTTTTGTTACTTGGCATTTCGAAAAGAACCAAAAAAAAAAAAAAACAATATGGTTTTGAATGAATTGGAATAAAACATGACAGAATCATTTTTTTAATTTGTGCAAAAAGAATGGAAAAAGTAAATCTCAAAGAAAGGAGCAGTGTAGCCAAAGTGATGGGGACAATATTGTCATTAGTAGGCGCACTTGTGGTGGTTCTCTACCACGGTCCACGTGTCTTGGTCGCATCTTCTCCGCCGTATCTAAACCACCGTCAGATTTCTCCGCCGTTATCATCTTCAAACACCGACTGGATCATCGGTGGATGTCTTCTTACTATTAAAGACATCTTCGTTTCTGTTTCTTTCATCCTACAGGTATCATTTTCGATTCTCATACATAATGGAAAATTCTGTTGTTTATGAAAAATTCAGTTTTCTAAAAAACGTTCTAGGCGGTCCTAGACGACTCTAGGCGGTTCTAGACGACTCTAAACGGTCCTAGGCGGTTCATCAAAATTCTCAATCAATTAATTTTTTTTTTGTTCGGTGCAGTTTTTGAATTTTTAACTACATTTAATTAGATCTATAAGTTTTAATTTCATAAATACATATTATAAAATTTTATATATTGTTTTTTATGAATATAGTGAATGTTTTTCTCTAATTTTTATTTAGGATTTAATATTTTTGATTTTCCAAATGGATGTTTTTGTCTAATTCGAATTTATAATAATTTTTAATGTTTTAGATTTGATATTTATAAGATTTCTTTTGGTTTTTGTGTGTAATTTGAACTTTGAATCTATGTTTAAGATTTATAATATTTAAAATTTATTATTATGAATTAGTCATAATATTTTATATGAAGCACATAAAGCACTCTATAAAAATATATATAATATATTGATTTATTTTGTAAACGCCTAAGAATCGCCGCCTAGGTTCCGACTATACGTTCTAAGCGCTAGACATGGTATGACCGCCCGCTTAGCATCTAGTGCTTTCTTGAACACTAGAAAAATTATGACTCCTTCCATAATATTAATTTTGAAAATCTCTAAAATTGTATTAAAATATATATTCTAAACAACAATTCCTCCAAATCGATCATTAATAAACTATTGATTCAACTAATGATCGGTTTATCCTATATCAAACATCAATGCATTCCAATGTTTATTATGTAATGATGATTTTGGGCAGGCACATATAATGACGGAATATCCAGCAGCATTTACAGTCTCCTTTTTCTATACTCTGTGCGTTTCAATCTTAACCTCGTTGACTGGACTCGCAGTCGAGAAGAACAATCCAAGCATTTGGATCATTCGATTTGATATTACTCTGATAAGCATTGTAACTATGGTACGCTCTATATATCATTTTAAAATTTTATATCAAACTTCCTTCGTTTTGATCTTAACAATATAGTTTTCTTGTAAAACATTTCAGGGAATATTCACTCCAGTATACTACGTGATTCATTCATGGACAGTGCGTTACAAAGGACCTCTTTACTTAGCGATATTCAAGCCGTTGTCGATTTTAATAGCAGTGGTTATGAGCGCGATTTTTCTCGGCGATTCTCTCTATCTCGGATGGTATATATTCATGATTAATAGTCTTGGTGATCCACTTATTTGTAAAGTGAAAAAAAATCTAATCATCTTCGGTTTTGTGCTTTATGTTGCAGTTTGATCGGAGGAGTTTTGATAACGTTAGGGTTTTACGCTGTGATGTGGGGGAAAGCAAACGAAGAGAAGACTCGGTTATTGTCACTTTTAGAAACCCCTCTTCTATTGAACCACAACGACCACCAAATTTAAAGAAAAGCAAAATATTCATATATATATTAAGTCACTAATTTTTTTTTAAAAGCAAAATATTCAAATATATTAAGGGTTAAATATTCATATATATTATGTTACTAAAATATAGGGGCCTATGTTTTATTGGGTTTGGCTCAAGACCGACCATGCGTCAGACGATGTCCATGAACGATGTCGTCAGTAAAAAAAATATTGGAAAAACGATTACAAAGTTAAACTACGACGGATATTTTTTGAATTATGGTTTCCGNTGTGTTCATAGCTAATTCTAGGTTGATAAATCTGGAACTTAGATCTTAGGATAATTGATTAGGCACGAGAGTGCGATTAATTACCTGATAGAACCTAGGTGAGCAAATTGATTATTCGCAAAGAGATTTGATTTAATTGATTTGTGAACATATCAAACCTGTTATTAAAGCTGATTTAGAATTTAGGATTCGCAAAGAGATTTGGTATTCCTAAGATTTAGATTTAGATAGTTTTCGCAACGAGAGTTGGTTAGCTATATTTTAGTGTTTCGAGTTCAAGAACTGCGCTAAATCTGAATCCTGTTAGTTAGTTTATCTGCATTCATTGATTTCCTGAGAAAAACCCTGAGCCTATATTTCCCTGATTGATTTACAACTGTTTAATTTATGCACTGTTTTTAATTACATTCGTTTGGCTTAGCGTAATTCGACACTTCATAATCTATTGTGTGATCTCTGTGAGTCTTCTGTGGTTCGACTCCTAGCTTTACTATAACAACTGCTTTAGTACTTTAGGATATTAAATTGAGCATATCAGTTTGGCTCAAGACCGACCATGCGTCAGACGATGTCCATGAACGATGTCGTCAGTAAAAAAAATATTGGAAAAACGATTACAAAGTTAAACTACGACAGATATTTTTTGAATTATGGTTTCCGGTTGAATCTTGCAATTCGATCTAGATATTTGTGTCTACATTTTTTTTTGTGTGTTTAACTTATACTCATCCAACAGCACACAACAACAAAAAAACTAAAGGAATTTTTATAATGTCTCACACACATATATAATATACATATGGTTAGTGTTTAGCTACATATTTTTTTTTTAACTTTGAGATTTTTATTTTATTATTAAAATCTGAAATATACGAACATAAATTTTTTTTGGAAACAAAATTCGACAGAAAATAATATTTCTCTGGAGTCAAAATTCCTATCAAAAGGAAGTGTTTAACTACAGATTAATGATTGATTTATAATTAGATATTTTATTAAATAAGTATTAGAAAGAAAAAATATTAAATAAAAATATTTTAAAACACACAATTAATAAAATCACGATCTAGATTTTACATTTAGTCATTTGCTAAAACCAACTTAACAATTTAATTTATTTATTAAATCTTTTTTTTGGGGTCAAGAAAGCTAAATTTATTTATTAAATCTATTTGACCAAAATATCCATAAAACAAATATTGTAATTGTAAGAAAATTTATGAGGACTAATTCGATATTATTTTTTACAATTTTTTTTGGTTTAGTTAGATTTCTAATTATTTGCTGAAAAAAAAAAAGTTAGATTTCTAATTAATTTCAAAAATTTGTGATTAATTCACGTACTCATCACCTTCCCCTTTGAGGCTTAATCCTCTTCTTCCCCATTCGATCCAGCCCGTAAAATTTCCCCCTTTTCCTTCGTTTTCTTGCTGTCAAGCTTATACCTTCTCCACCACTATCACTCCCGATCTCTCCTCCTTCTTCTCAATCTCTCTACTAGGGTTTCCCTCTGACCAAAACTCCTAGATCTCCGTCTCAGATTCTGTGTACCCTCTTCTCAATTTCTTCGATTTTCCGACGAAATCAAATGTCGGAAGGCTACGCGATCGAGCTCTATTTCGACCCAGCGCTCGAGAACCAAGTCTTGAAAGCTTGGAACGTCTTCGCTCGCCGTCAAATCAGCACGAAATTGATCAGCACCGAGTCTCGCCCCCACATAACCCTATTCTCCACCGCCTTCGTCGACTCGACCAAGCTCGAACCCATCATCAAGACCTTCGCATCGAGGCAGGAGCCACTCTCGCTCTCTTTCTCATCAATCGGAAGCTTCTCCAGCGACAACAACGTGCTTTTCCTCTCGCCGACACCGTCCCTCTCGCTTCTCCAGCTGCAGGTTCAGCTATGCGACGCGATGAAGAAAGAAGGTGTTGAGATTGGCGAGGAATATCGTCCCGATTCGTGGGTCCCGTTCTGTCCTGTGGCTCTTGAAGTGCCAAAGTCTCGTATCGCTGAGGCTTTCTCGGTTTTGAGGGATTTGAAGCTTCCGGTGAATGGTTACGCCATGGACATTGGTCTCGTTGCAGTTCGTGAAGTCTTCTCTTTTGCTCTTGGTAACAATTTGGAGTCTTGATAACATTTGTTTTTGGATCAAAGTTTTCTGTAAAAGATTGATGATATTCTTGTTCTGTAGAAACTCTCCATATGTTTAAGTTGTTTCTGTTACATCTACTTTTAGTTCAAGCAGTTTTGTATATATTCTTCGATATGCAGATGAGAGTGTAAGAGTTTGATTCTTCATTTGTGTTTCATGTCTTTGCATGAACACGAACTGCTCGAAACCATTTTCTCTGTTAATATCTTGCAGGTTACAACGGCTTATCAGCGAAGAACTCGGTGAATGCATGAATCATTACTCTCTGCAGAAGATTGCGGACAAGTATTGAGGTAAACGAAAGTTATGTGTGTTCTATTGAGTAATATCTAATGTACCATCATATATTCTAGAAGCCGCAGTGATATGCTTATTCATGAGTTGAAGGTAAAAGAATGTTCTATACTTTGTGTGTGTTTATCCACAAATCATCATCTTAACCGTCTAATTATCGCCATTAGAAACTCGTTCCACGCATCAATTGGCCCGGGCAAACACCAGTGGACGCAATCATTGTAACCTTTCATCCATTTATTTCCCCAGTTACCATTCGGATGCCCATCAGGTCTCATCAGCATAACCTTAGTCACATCCAAAACCCCAAACTTCTTTGCCTTGTGGTCTTGTTTTGTTATACTTTCAAGCTGTTCAATCTGAGATGTCCTGATCTTCATCTCGTTGCTTTCCAGGTCGATCTGGTTTTCACCAAAAGGACTTGTCCTGCTGCACGCTCCTCCTGTATCCCAAGTCCCATTCTCAAAATGGGCAGGTGAAATAGTCCTCAGGACCGTCACTAAATCTTCCTTGCACTTGTCACACTCTATGATGTGCTTAAAAACCGCAGAGTAAACAAGCTTAAACCCTTCCTCTGGGGTAATTTGTGTCATGTTTGGTAAGTTACAGTAGATGCAACCAAGCGATTCATCTCCTCTATGTATGAATATCGGTCTGAAGAACCAATGAGCAGCCGAGACAATAGCAATGTCTGTATTCGGCAGATCCTTATACCACCCTTGATCAATCTTATCAATATCTAAATCAAACAATCCAGTTCCCTTCTTGTTACCGTCTCTCCTCTCTCGTTCCGCCACAAGAAACTTAGTCCACGAGGTGGAGAGAGTGAAATCATGGTTTGGAAAGTACCAAATCCTGTTTCTGTCTTCTCCATCCGTGTAGATGTCCTTGGGTGTTTCTTCCTGTACAAGCAAAACACGTGGTTAAGCAAAAGCAATAATTCTTTAAAAATCATCTTTTCTTGTAAACAAAGCAACATATCGATCCTTCAGATATACCATTGACAACAAGCAGAGAAGAGATTCCATGTGGTTCCTTGCTACAGAATCACCAATAAAACTCATCTTCTTTCCTCGAACCATACGGAGAAACGCCTTAGGGTTAAACCTCGGTAGAGCGCAGCCATCGGGTTTCCATCTCCAGGACAAGAAATCTCTGTCTGGTCTCCCATGTTTTATGCAGTTCTTCGAGTCAGGAATCGTGGAACAGCTTGAGTTCGTGTACAAAGATCCTCTTTTGTCTGGAACCCAATGTCCCTTGAACAAATCACACTCAGGATCTAACAAAACCACAACAAATCAATACAATATCTCGAGAACAATAAAAAAGGAGGAATTGTTTAAAGAGTTGAAAGGTTTTCAAACAACACAAACGTGGGAGTAGTTAAAATCATAGGTGTGCAAGATAGTAATGATCATATTTTATATTTTCGTATTGTTTTACCTTACCGATTTGAGGTTGGAGGGAGAGAAAGTTTCGATCGGAAATGGATTCAAAAGGAATCTTCTGATGATAGACGAAGAAACCGGTGAAGAAGAGAGTTATACAAAGAGAAGACAAGAGTAATGGCGTTAATCTCCACATGTTCGTAACTATCCATCTCTCTGTTTTCTCTGAATTTTCCCGGAAAATCGATGATGATTTCATCGTTGCATGTCGATCATCCCAAGAACGCATATGGAGAGATTTACCCTTTATTCTGTTTCTTTTAAACTTTATTTTTGGCAGTAAAAATGAAAATTTAGGAAGATGAAAGGAAGGAGAAAGGTTAACAATGGTGATTTATAAACTTTGACTATTTTTGTCTGGAATTTATTTTATTTTTATTTTAATATTTCTGTTTGCTTTTCATTGATAATGTAACGGTAGCCGTCAGATGACGACACGTGGTGTGCGACGATGTTGTATGGGTTTGCATGTGAATTGTGTAATCTCTTTTTTCCTCTTTGTAGAAATTTTGTTGCCATCTTTTGTGTAATTTACTTATATGTATAACGCGTCTACTCTTTGTCGAAAAAACAAATCGATTCTTTGTTATTACATATCACCATGATGCATATCACTAATGACAATCATATCAACTAGTTCTAATTCGCATAATATTTTTGCTTTTGACAGCTAGTTCGCAAAATATACAATCGAGAAAACATATTCAATTTAAGAAACTTGGATTTTTCAGTATCCTTTTCGCAATTGGAAATTGGTATACGTATATATATATATATGATATGTATTTATATTTGATATCAGAATCGAAATCCAGCCACATTTAAAGTATAATATAAAAGTGCCAAATATTATAATTTACCAATACCAGGGAAAGATCATGATGATATATGTTCGTATAATCATCTAGTGAAAATCCAAACGAGATTCCCGCTTTTATTATGGACCAATCAAGTATCAAAAATAATAATGTGTACTAGGACTTACTTTTTTTGTTTTAAACTGCTTTTATTTTTATTTTATAATATATTTAACGAATAATTATATATAGAGATGTCAAACCAGATTAATATGTTTACTTAATTCGTTTTGCCGTGAACTTATTATGGCTAACCAACAAAAATCTATAATCTTGAAAACATAATTTTAATATGCACCGTTTAATGATTCTGGTTTTTGTGGTTAGTTCACGAACTTTTACAAAAATTAATTTTCTTGTGTCTAACTTTTTATAAAATTAGTAAAATATTTTTAAACTATTTTTATATATATTCAAATAAAATAAAATAAATTATAGTGAAAAATATTGCAATATCTCGAATAGGTTATTTTCTTTGAATATATATATGGATTGCTATTATTTTAAAAAATATATAATATTTTAATATAGTAATAATAAAAAATTAAATAAGAAATAACCTTTTTAATTGAAAACAAATACTTTTCAAATTCTCTTTCATAATTTTAAAAAACAATTATATCATTTTTTATTTCAATTATCTTTT
The DNA here is from genome assembly GCA_002933935.1 of Eutrema yunnanense. Taxonomy (NCBI): domain Eukaryota; kingdom Viridiplantae; phylum Streptophyta; class Magnoliopsida; order Brassicales; family Brassicaceae; genus Eutrema; species Eutrema yunnanense. The sequence goes on along the minus strand of PKML01070231.1, from coordinate 6,145 downwards.
GTTATTTGTAATGGTATAATATGTAATAACTTGCAAAATAAAGTTCATTTTCCTAAATAAATCCTTAAATAATAATATAGAGATTGTGCAACTAAATGGACAAGGAAAGAAAATTTAAGAGAAAAATCGGTGTCTTATACATCTCAAAAATATTATTATAAATCAAATACACGATTAATTTTGTTTATAGATGCAATGATAAAATATATCACCAACTAGCCTCATCTTTTTGTTATCTATACTAGGAATTAACCCGCGTTAATTGTAGCGTGAAGTATATTTTTTTACATAAATTGTTTTGAAATTTTAAAAAATTACTTTTATCTAAAATTTACAATATAGCTAACTAATGATTATAGATAAAATTGTCAATTTGAAATAATTTGTCTATTTAACACGTTTTGCAATGAACTAAAATATTATTCGGATTAACCCGCAAAAACTTTTAATCTTGAAAACATAATTTTAATATGCACTGTTAAATGACTCTAGTTTTTGTGGTTAGTTTACGAAATCTTACAAAAATAGTTTTTTTGTGTCTAACTTTTTATAAAATTAGTAAAATATTTTTCAATTTTTGTTTTGATATATATTCAAATAAAATATAATAAATTATAGTAAAAAATATAGCAAGATTTTGAATAGATTTTTTTTCTTTGAATATATATGAAATTATTATTATTTTAAAATATATAGTATTAAAAATAATTAAAAAATTAAATAAAAAATAACATCTTTAATGCAAAATATATATTTTATGTTGACAAAAAAAAATATAATTTCTATATTCTAATCAATAATTTTAAAAGATTATTATATATTTTCCTATTTTAATTATTCTTTTTTATTTGTAGTGGCATTTCGTGTAATAACTTAAAAAAATAAATTTCATTTTTAAAAATGTCTTCTTAAATAATATTATAGAGATAATAATATCACTAGTACGAGGCTCTAACCAAAACAAAACTTTTGAAACATCGTGACCGGTTAAGACAATGCTCTTCGTTTACTTCTGGTAAAGCGGTAATTATATTATTTTTTTCAATGATCTGAGTCTTCATTCCATACTCTATAAATTTATTATGAATGAAATTGAAATGTCGGTTACATGGGCCTTGAACCATTAAATCTAATGCTCAAAATGGACCTAGTTGTTCATAAACATCTTTATTTGTTTAGGCTTACAAAGAAGATTGACCCCAAAAAAAAGGCCTACAATTTTGTATTCTTACATCGGAAAGAGCTTTTCCATTAATGGGAACTATATATATACACAATAATCCTGAAGGAGTACAATATATCTATATATATAAAGTAAGCTTTTCTCTCTTCTCATGCTGCCACCTCAACATCCTAAAAATTTAATACACATACTAAATACATATATTAATTATAAATTTGGTTTTAACATTATAAAAAGAATTTGAAAAGGCATTATTCATATTCTAAATTAAACCAGAAGATAATAAACTTATATGAATATAGTTCTTTGAAATAATAACAGGTTTCATAAATTTGGTTATCATAATATATTTCAACTTTTATAAATATTTAATTAGGTTAAGTTGTATCGCAAATATTATATAAAAAAACTAAAATATCAAACAAGTCCTAACAATTAAACAAATAAATTAAATATGTAACTAAATTCATAAAACAAAATATAAGTTGGCAAGTTTTACATCTAATAAAGAGACAAATAAATAAAATTTAGCTATACTTAACATAATAATTGCAATTATACATAACTATAAAAAAAAGAGAATAAGAGCCAAAAAAATTAAGAAACATATTAAAAGTATTTACACAAAAATATAAATTAAGTTTGAGAAATTAAGATCGTTGTGTTTTGTGATATTATTTTTAACAAAAAAAATAAAAATAAAAATAAATGTAACTACAACAGGAGAAGAAAATAAAAGTTTTGTATATGCAAAATATATATCATGTGATGTAAATATATTTCAATTCTCATAATAATTACCATCCATTAATACAATAGTTTTCCCTAGAATTTGAAAAGACATTTACTTAATAGAAGATAGATTATATTAAATTAATCTAAAGAAATTTTAATTTAATAATTTACTTTTATCAGTTTATTTATATAGCTTATAAAAACTATAGAATTTAGTGTTTATAAATTATAGATTA
>PKML01070227.1:86526-102928 GCA_002933935.1 Eutrema yunnanense | reverse complement strand
TGTCAATGTCATCTCAAGGGCAATTGCAGAGCGGTTGGGGGCTGATATTCGATCAAAAAAGGTATATATCACACTCGCGAACGACTCCACCTCACTTCCATACGGTACAATCTCTGCTTTTCTGGTCAAAGTAGGAGGTTGTCTGGTGCCGACTGATTTTCAAGTTGTGGAGATGAGTGCGATATCTCGTATGCCTTTGCTCCTGGGACGACCATTTATGGCTACTGCTGGCGCAATCATAGACACGCCTAATAAGAGAATCTATTTCTCTTACATTGACGGAGGGGTCTATTATGATGTCATTCCCCCTAGGAGTGCGCCCACACGTGTCTCTAGCATCGAGGTTGTTACAGAAAAGTCGCTAGCAATTGATATTTTGGAAGAGCCTCCTGATGAGCCTACTGTCGCAGACTTTTCAGCTGAACCGCCCTGCATTCCCAAGGAAGTTGTCAAGAAGGTTAAGGCAACAAACAAGAAGAAGGCCAAGAGCAAAAACGTCGAGAATCCCCATGTCACTTTAATCCCTCAGAAGAGTGATGGGAATTCAATTGAGTATAAGGTCAAGTGCAAAGGAGCTTCGAAACCATTCTCTAAGGCTAGAATTCTTCTTACTTCGGAGCTGAAAGAGAAGGGAAAAGAGTTCGTGGAAGACATGTTGAGCAGAACTCTGAAGCTAGCAATGTCAAGTCTTGGAGCTTGTTTTGGTGCAAGCTCTCACTCTTATCCAGCCTGAAGGGCGTTACAGTCAATCTATTGACATTAAACGAGCGCTTTGTGGGAGGCAACCCACTGGTGAGTCTATATATATAAGTATTTTCTTTTTATTTTTCGTTTTGTGTCAGGATAAACAAGGAGCAAACTCGAAATCGCCTGAGTGTCGATCGATACTCTTCAGTATCGATCGATACCCTACGCGATTAAGGCAAGTTCATGTCGATTTAAGCCTGTATCGATCGATACCAGGCTGTGTGTCGATCGATACTCAATGTTCCAGCAAGGTAACTTCTTGTTTTTCCCAATTTTTTCTGTTCTTTTGTTTTCTTTCACTGACTCTATGCTAGATAACACTGGGGACAGTGTTGTTCAAGTCTGGGGGATCGATACCCTACGCGATTGAGGCAAGTTCATGTCGATTTAAGCCTGTATCGATCGATACCAGGCTGTGTGTCGATCGATACTCAATGTTCCAGCAAGGTAACTTCTTGTTTTTCCCAATTTTTTTCTGTTCTTTTGTTTTCTTTCACTGACTCTATGCTAGATAACACTGGGGACAGTGTTGTTCAAGTCTGGGGGAGGTGTCTGCTGACATTGTGTTTGTTTTTCTTAGAGTCATAAAATAAATAAAAAATTGTTGTCGTTTTATTGAGTCAAAACTTGTTGGAGATGATGATCATGTGCTTGAATTGTTGCTTTGATTTGGTTTTTGAGTGACCAGTGTTGCAGGATCAGCTCTAGATCGACTAATGAAAAATCCAAGGACTGACCAGTTGACTAGAAAACATCCTTGTCTCCAGCAGAGTCTTCTGAAGCCTGAGCCAAATTTCTGCACTTCATCAATGTGGTTAGTGTTTTTAGAGCTTGATTCATCATTCATATCTGATAAAGGAACCCATATGTTTAGAGTTATGGTATATCTCTCCCCTGTTATAAGTTGATAAATAAGAGCATAAAAGATTGAAATTATTTTCTTCTGAGTAGAGGGTTAGGAAAATTTCCAGCGATCCCATTATTCTACTTAAGAGGGAATGATCACACAAAGGTTTGGAAGCGAGGTTAGGATTTTCCTATGATGCCATTATTCGCCTACATCCTTTGATACATAGAGAGGGAATAACCGGGGATTTGGTGGCAAACACCATCAATACTCGCGTGTCATACCTGGATGTGTATATGCAAGGCTGAAAAAAAAAAAAAAAAAGAACATAATAAGAAATAAGTCTGGGGGAGAGAAAGTGATACAAAAAGTGTGAAATTGGATGATTCCTTGTCATGATATTGTCTGGTAAAGAATCTAGAAGGTTCTTGAAAATTGGTTGCAGCTATGAAACTGGCGATGAGGGTTTTATTTAAACAATGCTGTGGGATTTTGTGTGGAGTCTGGAAAGCTGCGAATGTCTGCGGAGAAGTACATGGTGGTTAGATCAAAAGCTGATTTGGTGACACTTGGGTACTTGGAAAGAGGGTCATTTCGATGGTTCATGAACAGGTGAGTCTCCGCGTTTTCAAACCTCTTTCTCTGGTTTAGTCTTCTATTTGCTTGAGGGCAAGCAAAGGCTAAGTCTGGGGGAGTTGATATATCATGGTTTTTACCCTATTTAAACCGTGATATAAGTCCTTTTTGTAGAGTCTTTCTAGTGTTTCGTAGTGTTTTAGAGTCTTTTACAGGTTATAGCACGTTTGGAGCCTATTTGGAGTTATTGGAGCTTTCTGGAGCAGTTTGGTGCAAAGGCTGAAGCTCGTGTTGCTGAGTACCTGATTTCACGACAAGCATCGATCGATACCCCCTGGTATCGATCGATACTCATCGGGGCTGACGCGATATGCGACTTTAATGAAGAGTTGAAGAATTGCAAATTGGTCCAGAAGTCTTTAATAATTACAAGAAGACCCCAACTCGTGATTTAGGTTTTTCAGCCACTTGTTTAGGCTATACTTTATTTTCTATACTTTGATTTTATTTTGGTTTTAGAGAGACAAGTTTGTATCTCCCTTCGTCCGAGATCAGATCTCAAAACCTTTCTGATTATTTTATTAAAACATGTTGATTGTTTCATTCTCCATGTCTGAGTAGATCCACTTTAGGTTTAGGGTTTTCTCATAAAGGATTTCTTTGAATGCTAGGTTAATTTATTATTAGGATTCATAATCTAAATTAGTTCTTCACCTTAGGTTGTGTTCAAAGCTAATTCTATGTTGACGAATCTGGAACTTAGATCTTAGGATAATTGATTAGGCACGAGAGTGCAATTAATTACTTGATAGAACCTAGGTGAGCAAATTGATTATTCGCAAAGAGATTTGGTTTAATTGATTTGTGAACATATCAAACATGTTATTAAAGCTGATTTAGGCTTTAGGATTCGCAAAAAGATTTGGAATTCCTAGGATTTAGATTTAGATAGTTTTCGCAACGAGAGTTGGTTAGCTATATTTTAGTGATTTGAGTTCAAGAACCGTGCGTAATCTGAATCCTGTTAGTTAATTTAGCTGCATTCATTGATTTCCTGAGAAAAACCCTAGGCCTATATTTTCCTCCATTGATTTACAACACTTTTAATTGCATACTTGTTTTCGTTTACATCTTTTGATTTAGCGTATTTTGGATCTATATAATCTATTGTGCGTTTCTGTGAGTCCTTGTGTTCGACCCCTAGCTATACTACGACAACTGCTTTAGTATCTGAATAGGGTATTAATTTGAGCATATCAGAAGACCCCATCGAGTAAGATGGATTACTTGAGACGGAAAACGGGGAACGCATCGCTCTCCTCTTCATTGCCTTCTCTGGTCGGCCCGTGGGTCGGCTACTGCTCACGACCAATGCCCAATCCTCTCCTCGAGGCGCGAGGTTAGTGCCCATGACGACATCTCCTCCTTCACCGGCCCTTGAGGAACTCGCTCCACAACCTCCATCCTTGAGCTCATTGATGGTTCGACCCATGGCTTTGACCGTCTTCTTTAAATACTTGATCGTCTTGACTATCTTCTTCATGTTGTTGTTTTGCCACTTGCACATGCGTTGTAGGATGCGAGTTTGGTGGTGAGCATGTCTTGTAGCCACGTTAGGAATAGCCCCATCATAAGGGTCAAAGTGGTTGCGCTCACTACCGTACACGGTTTCGGGTGACGACTCATTTGGCACCTCCTCGTCGAGATCAAGAGACTCGTCGATAGTGGTTCTCCATTGTGCTCTCTTACGGAACGCTTGCATAGGCGGATCGACGATGGAGTTGTAGAGGTACTCTTGGAGATGAAGAAACATGATGTTTCTCGAATCATGGAAGTTGGTGAGCGCGGGATTAGGCAAAAGTACTTGTGCAATAGATGTCTCGGTGAGTTGGAGGTTGTAAGCTATCTTGCCGTCGATAAATCCTTTGAAGAACCTAGTCTTTGAAAGATAGGCCGCATCCAAAGATTTCCACTCATTGCCACTAACCGAGACTTTGATGCCCTTTGCCAAGAGAATAGGTGTTATGATCCAACCGATGCAAATGGCGGCCTTCTTTGACTTTGTCTTCCAAGCTCAATTCCGGTAAGCAAACAAGTGTCTCACCAATAGCGTTGCGAGACAAGGAAGTCTCTCAGGCCCCTCGAACGCTCTACCATTGCGTAGAGTGGAGAGAATGGGCTTTAGACCGAGCCCCAACAACTCCATTTCCTCCGTAGTAACCGTGTCAATCTCCACCTTGTGATTGAACATGTGGACCAACGCCTTGTGCGCGTAGCGGATAGCCGGGTGTCGTATGCTTGCATTCTTAGAGGCGCCGGCCTCAAATTCCCCGGAGGCAATCATTGCCCAAAGATTTCGGAGCTCGAGCCTCGGATAATCAAAGTATTGCCCACCGTAGGTGCCTTCTTCGTTGAACCCGAATATCTCGCAAAGCTCGTGGAAAGTGACGGTGTTGGTAGTGTCCATAACCCTGAACTTTAAGACTCTAAACCCGTTTCACTTCCGGGATTTCCCCACTTGAGTTCTCACTCTCAACCTCCTCCTCGACTTCTTCAACTCTCTTGCCCTTTCCCTTGGCCGTTTTCTTGGCTTTGGAGCTCGCACCCGCGGTTTTGGCCTTTGCTTTGGTACTACCTTTGGAAATTCCATTCCCCTTTTCCACGGCGGTAGCTTTGGCAATTCCTTTCCCTTTTCCAACTGTCGAAACCTTGGTTCGTGCCCGTGTCGATGGAGCGCCTTTGTCGGTCATTGTACCTACAAATATCTTTGAGACAATTTGTGAGCATAGGTATAATTTCTTATCAAAACAACAAAGGTTCTCCAAAAGATGAGGTAAGAGCAATGAATCAAGGTGACAATTCACACTTAACAAGCAAATCATCCCAATTCACAATTCCTAATTCTCAAAATTCAAATTTCTCAAATTCTCATCAAACCATCAACAATTTGCACATAAATCATCAAGTTCAAGCATAGAGAAACCATCCCCAAGGTATTTGTACAAGTGAAAATCAATATCAAACCATATTCAAGCAATATTTTCTCAAGAACAAAACTATGGTTTTTCTAAAATTTAATTGATGAATACCTTGGGGGATTGGGATTAAATGCTTGGAATGATGATAAATCCAAAAAGAGCAGTGAAAATCGAGACTGTGGGGCTTGAAATCACGAAATTTGGTTGAGAAAAGAGGGAGATGTGAAAAAAATTGCTCTTGAAATCGTGAAACTAGGTTGAGAAAGAAGAGGGTTCCTCGCGAGGAAGAAGAAGAAAAAGAAGACTTACCCGGGTCGGGTCGGATCTTACCTGGGCAGGAACCGAGTTGGTCAACGAATTTCCAAAAATCTGGTCAATACCGACGTCACTCATCGGTATTCGACCTCGGTATTGCCAAATTTTGAAAATTTCTCGTTGAATACCGAGGTCACTCCTCGGTACAACCGATCGGTGCTAAGGAATTTTCCTTCTGTTTCCATACGGACGTGTTGTACCGATTTGTGACGTCGGTATGGGTCCCTCATTTGGCATGGTCTATACCGGTGTCACTGATCGGTATTGGGCATCGGTATGACCATACCGAGGTCACTCCTCGGTGTAACAAATCGGTGCTAAGGAGATTTTCCTTTTGTTTCCATACCGACGTGTTGTACCGATTTGGGACGTCGGTATTGGTTCCTTGGCACGGTCGATACCGATGTATGTGATCGGTATTGAGCATCGGTGTTGAATACCGATGTCATTCCTCGGTATTGAGCATCGATATGGCCATACCGATGTCACTCATCGGTGCTCGACGTCGGTATTGCCAAATGACATCGGTATCACTCGTCGGTATTGCTCCTTGACCTTGGAACCCCTATGCACACTTAACAAAAACATCAAAAAGATCTAGCAAAGATAGAAAAAGTGATAAAAAGAAATTATATACAATGATAAGCTTGGTGTATCTCCCAAGAGCACTTTGTTTAACGTCACTAAGTTCGACGTTTGTTACCGTTTTCAAGCTAGAGGGGAATCATCAAGAGGAATCGAGCCTCCCTCTTCAATGTTCTCCTTAGCACGGTATGGTTTGAGTCTTTGGCCGTTCGCAATGAATTCTTGGCCACTCTTGTTCACATGTACCACGGCCCCATATGGCCTCACTTCCTTGATCTCAAATGGTCCGGACCATCTTGACTTGAGCTTCCCGGGAAAAAGCTTCAACCGGGAGTTAAACAATAGCACTAAGTCTCCAACCTTGAAGTCCTTTGGCAAGATCTTCTTGTCATGGAACGCCTTGGTCCGTTCCCTGTAGATCCTCGAGCTCTCATAGGCCTCTAGCCTAATCTCGTCTAACTCTTGGAGTTGAATCAACCGCCTCTCTTGTGTGGTCTTTAGATCGAAGTTGAGAAGTTTCACTGCCCATAGAGTCTTGTATTCCAACTCAACCGGTAGATGGCATGACTTCCCATAAAGCAAGTTGAAAGGTGTAGTCCCTATAGGCGTCTTAAAGGCGGTTCGGTATGCCCATAGAGCATCATCTAACTTGTTGGCCCCTTTCTTGAACTCCCAACCGTCTTTTCTAGTATGGCCTTGATTTGCTGGTTGAATACTTCTACTTGGCCACTCGTTTGAGGATGGTAAGGTGTTGCTACCTTATGCCTTACACCATGCTTCTTAAGTAGACTTTCAAACACCTTGTTGATGAAATGACTACCTCCATCACTAATAACCACCCTTGGAACTCCGAACCTTGGGAAGATAACGGCCTTGAACAGTTTTAGGACAACCCTAGCATCATTGGTCGGGCTTGCAATGGCTTCCACCCATTTAGAGACGTAATCAACCGCCACCAATATGTATTGGTTACCATACGATGACGGGAAATGTCCTATAAAATCGATGCCCCATACGTCAAACATCTCTACCACAAAGATTGGGTTTTGGGGCATTTCATCTCTCCTCCCAATATTCCCTTTCCTTTGGTACGCATCACATGTGGAGACAAAGAGGTGCGCATCCTTGAATAATGAAGGCCACCAAAAACCCGATTGAAAAACCTTTGTGGCCGTTTTGTAGGAGGCATTATGACCACCATAGCTTGACATGTGGCAATGGAGTAGGATTCCTTGGACTTCTTCTTCCGCAACACATCTTCTATACAAGCCATCCGAGCATAGTTTATACAAGAACGGCTCATCCCAATAGTATTTTGCCACGTCATGGAAGAACTTCCTCTTCTTGTACCCGTCCAAAGGCGGTTCCTTCCCACACACTAGATAGTTGACTAGATCAGCGAACCATGGAAATTTCTCATCTTGCAACCCATTAGCATCTTCAATACCATTCACGGCCTCAATCCCCTTTCTCAACACATTCACAACCATGAGGCCCTCCTCCGGGAGCTTATCATCAATGGGAACTAGGTCTTCTATCCTCATCCTCGACAAATGATCTGCCACTCCATTTTCTATCCCTTTCTTGTCTACTATCTCCAAATCAAACTCTTGTAGAAGCAAGATCCAACGGAGTAGCCTTGGCTTTGTGTCTTTCTTTGCATGAATGTATCTTAGGGCTGTGTGATCGGTGTAGACAACCACCTTTGATCCCACAGCATAAGACCTAAATTTCTCCATTGCAAACACCACGGCTAGCAACTCTTTCTCCGTTGTGGCATACCGGGCTTGGGTGTCATCCAAAGTTCTACTAGCATAGTAAATCACAATGGTATTTTTGTCCTTCCTTTGACCCAAGACCGCTCCAACCGCGTAGTCACCAGCATCACACATGATCTCGAAAGGAAGATCCCAATCTGGGGCTTGTACAATGGGGGCACTAACCAACGCCTTCTTGATCTCTAGAAACGCTACCATACACTCCTCATCAAACACGAACACAACCTCCTTGCAAAGTAGCCTTGTGAGAGGCCTTGTGATTTTCGAGAAGTGTTTGATGAACCTTCAGTAGAACCCCACATGACCCAAGAAAGACCGGATGTCCTTGACCGACTGAGGCGGCTCCAAGCTAACCATCACCTCTATCTTGGCCTTGTCTACCTCAATCCCTTTCTCGGAGATCTTATGCCCAAGCACGATGCCTTCACGTACCATGAAATGGCATTTCTCCCAATTGAGCACCAAGTTTGCTTCCTCGCATCGTTGCAAGACCCTACAAAGATTAGACAAGCAAACACCAAACGAAGAGCCATACACGGAGAAATCGTCCATAAAAACTTCTACCATGTCCTCAATAAGATCCGAGAAAATGGACATCATACAACGTTGGAATGTCGTGGGTGCATTACACAACCCAAACGGCATCCTTCGATAGGCGAAGGTACCGTAAGGGCATGTGAAAGTTGTTTTCTCTTGGTCATTCGGGTGTATGGGTATTTGAAAGAAACCCGAATAACCGTCTAGGAAACAATCAAATGGATGATTAGCTAGACATTCAAGCATTTGATCTATGAAGGGTAACGGAAAGTGATCCTTATGAGTACATGAATTTAACTTCCTATAGTCAATGCATATTTTATGCCCGGTTATCGTCCTAGTAGGTATCATTTCATCTTTTTCATTTTTAACAACCGTAATCCCCCCTTTCTTAGGCACACAATGAACCGGTGAGACCCAAGTACTATCCGATATTGGGTAGATAATACCGACATCCAAAAGCTTAAGAATCTCTCTCTTAACAACATCCTTCAAATTAGGATTCAAACTTCTTTGATGTTCAATAGAGGTCCTTGATTCATCATCTAGATGGATTCTATGTGTGCACAAAGTAGAGGAAATACCCTTGATGTCATCCAAAGAATAACCAATGGCTTTCCTATACTTCCTAAGTTCAACTAAAAGGGAGGATAGTTCATTCTCATTCAAACTATCATTTACAATAACCGGGTATGACTCGTTTGGACTAGGAAAGCGTACCTTAGTCCCGTGGGAAGTTGCTTTAGGTCCACCTTTGGGGCTTTGAGTTCGCTCCAATAGTCCTCCTCAAGACTACACTTACCCTTGCTAGTCTCTTCAACGTCTAGAACAAACTCCTCTTGAACCTTACCAACTCTTGACCCGTCTTGAACCTCGGTACCACGAACACCCAACTCAACAAAAGGCGTATCCCTTTCAACCGGCTTGTGAAAATCCATGAGTAGCTCATACCCTTGACTTTCTTTACTCAAGAACCCAACGTCACTACGCTCCTTGGTCAAGACCACTTCCAAATCGTCTTCTACTCTCATTTCCTCAAGCAATTCATCGGCTAGTTCATCCATGGTTTCTATGTAGAAACATTGGCCATCTATGGTAGGTTTCTTCATCACCTTGTTGATATCGAACTTAAGGACTTCTCATTTACCTAAGTGAAGGTCTATTTTGCCTTTCCTCACAGCGATTATCGCCTCCGCGGTTGCTATGAATGGTCTACCAAAGATAAGAGGGTCTTTCGGTTCCTCATCCATTTCAAGTACCACAAAATCCGTGGGGACAATGAAATTCTTCACCACGATAGGAAGATCCTCAAGCAAACCAATAGGAACCCTCACGCTCCTATCCGCCAATATTAGGGAGATGTTGCATGCCTTGTAGCGTGTGAAGCCTAGTCTCTTGGCTACCAAAAACGGCATGAGGCTTACACTCGCTTCAAGATCACACAAACAATGGTTGAAATCTACAGGACCAAGTGCACAAGGTAGAGTGAATGATCCCGGATCTCCTAGCTTCTTGGGCACCATCTTCTTTTGTATGATGGCGCTACACTCGTGAGTTCGAATGACCATAGCCTCCATTTCCTTAGCTCTCTCATTCACGGCATCTTTCAAGAATTTGGCGTATTGAGGAACAAGGAGAAAGGCATCTACTAAAGGCATTGTGAGTTCTACCTTCCCCATTTGCCTATCAAAGATGGCTATGTACTTGTCCATAAGTTGCTTTTTGAACCAACCGGAAAAAGGTAGCTTAGGAACGTATGGCTTAGGGACAAACACATTCTTCTTCGGCTTCTCTTGAGCAACAACAACCCTAGGCTTGACCTTCTCAACTTCTTCAACCTTGTCTTGCTCTCTCACTACCCCATCTTGAACCTTGTTATCATCTTCGTGAAGTTTCACCCCCCCCCACTTTGCTTCTTAATGTCCGCATTGAGAGTAGAAGGAGCTTCTCTTGGAGGTAAAACCGTGCCACTCCTTAAGGTGATGGCGTTTACATACTCCTTAGGATTGGCTTTGGCTTTGCCCGGAAGTTAACCTTGTGGTCGTGAAGAAGAAGCAACACCTTTGTTCTCCATTTGTTTTACCTTGGAGTTCAAAGCCTCAATATTTGTGTTGAGGTCGTTGTAAGAGCAATCCACCCGCGTATTGATCTCGGCTTGTCCCTTGAGTAATTATTGGAACATGGAGCTCAAGTCAAGCTCTTGCGGTTTAGACATAGTTTCTTGACCTTGGGGCACAAATCCTTGTTGTTGCCCTTGAAAACCGGGTGGAGCTTTGGGTTGAAAGCCACCTTGGTTCCCTTGGAATTGGTTCCTTGGGACATAACCTTGTTGGTTGGTATTAGAAGCTTGGACTTGAGGTTGGAATTGCTTTTGTGGAACTCCTTGAGCTTGATTAGGTTGTGGAAGGTAGACTTGGTCTTGTGGATTCTCCACATTTGTGTTTCGGTAAGAGAAGTTGGGGTGGTTCCTATAGTTTTGGTTGAACCCTTGTCTTTGGTAGTTCCCTTGGTTTCCCCACGTAGTTCACCTCCTCTTGGGTGCTCATGTCCACGTTTTCCTCTTGATAGCAACCTTGGTTCTCATCATAAGCATCAACAAAGTTTACCGTCTTTTGAGAAGACACTAGAAGTCGCTTGTGGTCCTTGTGGCGCGGTCATAATCGTCGCCATAGGTCCCGTCACTTTGGGCCAAGTTCTCCACAAGTTCCATTGCTTCGTCTACATCTTTGGCTAAGAAGTTCCCATTAGAAGCCGTGTCTAAGAGCATCCTTATCTTGGGTAGAGCACCGCGATAGAGGGTACTCAAAAGAGAGGCATTAGAGAAGCCATGATGTGGGCATTGAGAGGTGTAGCTTCTAAACCGTTCCCAAACTTCATTGAAGGATTCATTTCCGCGTTGTGTGAACCCCGAGATCTCGTTCCTCAACTTGGCGGTCCTTGAAGGAGAAAAGAACTTTGCAAGGAAAGCTCGCTTGCAATCGTCCCACGACGTGATTGAACCTTGAGGAAGACTCTTTTCCCATTGATGAGCTTTTTCTCCAAGAGAGAATGGGAAAAGTCTTAGCTTGAAACCGTCTTCCGAAACACGGTTCATCTTGGTTAACCCACATATCCTATCAAATTGATCGATATGATCCAATGGATCCTCCATAGATAAGCCGTGGAATTTGTTACTTTGAACCATGTTGATCCATCCCGGCTTTACCTCGAAGTTGTTGTTCTCAACCGGTGGAGTTTGGATCCCTTGACGGTTTTGATGGGCATTGGCAGCATCACCCGCACCTACAACGTTTTGAGCCCTTGGGGGATGGTTAGGGACTCTCATTGGCCGGCCGGGTGGATGTGGGGCGTTTTGAGCTTGGCCGCCGTGAGCGTGGTGGTTTCTATTACCACCTTGTGCGGGGTGGTTTCCATTACCACCTTTTTGCGGGGTGGTTTCCATTACCACCTTGTTGATGATGTGGAAGGTTGTCCACATTGTCATGAATGTCCCCAAGTGGAACATTTTCATATTGATCCATGTCGTTCTCAACTTCTTGTTGTCTCACACGTGCTTCCCTTGTTCTAATCCCTCGGTATGAGCGATGTATGTCGTCCTTTGGTCCAACTAGATTGCCGTTGCCTCGAGATCGCGTATGCATGCACCTATAGGTTTAGAGATATCAATGTAAAGTGAAAGACATTAGTAACTTTGGTAGAAAATAAAACTTAAGCTCAATAATAACCTAAATCCCAATGTTAAAACAAATCCCAATATGGCAACGGCGCCAAATTGATACAATACTTTTTAGTCTATAGAAGGTATCAATAATTCCAATACGTGTAGTATGAAGGTTATCAATCCATAAAAGGGATTTATCCTAATCACTAAGAATGCAAGGAACTCATGCAAGTTAATCTAAACAAGTGTGGTTTGTTGCTAAATATCCAATTCGAATTAAGCAAAAGCACGAAACAAGGTATAAATCAATAAGCAAAAGCGGATTCAAAGATAGGGTTATGGATATAAGGTGACCCAAGTTCAATTCATGATGTTCATTTACTCAAACAAGCTAATCCCTAGGCATAAGATCCTAAACTTGACCACTGCAAGAAAACATGTTTTTTACTACTGCAAAAACAGTCGGAAATCATTAGCAAAACACCATGTTACGACTGATTACCGACTGATTTCTGCAGTAGGTAAAGGTCTCGTCGCTAAAAAAACCAGTTGCAAAATTGCTATTGATTTACGACTGATATTAGGCGGTCACTATTCAGGCGCTAATTGATATATCATGGTTTTTACCCTGTTTAAGCCATGATATAAGTCCTTTTATAGAGTCTTTCTAGTGTTTTGGAGTCTTTTTAGAGTCTTTTACAGGTCTTAGCACATTTGGAGATATTGGAGTTCTATGGAGCATTCTGGAGCGAAAGTGAAGTCAGATGACTAAGTGCCCGATCTGAGCAATGAGCATCGATCGATACCCCCTGGTATCGATCGACACCCGCAGAGAAATCATGGGCCGCGACTTTTTATGAAGAGTTGAAGAATTGCAGAATTGGCCCAGAAGTCTCTGATAATTACAAGAAGGCCCAAAATGTGTTTTAGGTTATAAATAGGATTTTACAGCCACTTGTTTAGGCAATGCTTTATTTTGCTTTAGTTTAAGAGAGTTTTTGGTGAGAGACAAGTCTGGTTTCCCTTCGTCCGAGATCAGATCTCAAAACCTTGTTTCTCTTTTTGATTTTATATAGAGTATTTATTCAACATGTTTATTGATTCAATTACCATGTCTGAGTAGATCACCTGTTAGGTTTGGGATTTTCTCATAGGGATTTCTTTGAATGCTAGGTTGATTATCTGTTAGGATTTATTATCTGAATTAGTTCTTCACCTTAGGTTGTTCTCAAAGCTAATTCTAGATTAATCACCTAGAACTTAGATCTTATGATAATTGATTAGGCACGAGAGTGCAATTAATTACCTGATAAAACCTTAGGTGAGCAAATTAATTATTCGCAAAGAGATTTGGTTTAATTAATTTGTGAACATATTAAACTTGAACTTTAAAGCTGATTTAGAATTTAGGATTCGCAAAGAGATTTGGAATTCCTAGGATTTAGATTTAGATAGTTTTCGCAACGAGAGTTGGTTAATTATATTTTAGTGATTTGAGTTCTAGAACAGCACTTAATCTGAATCCTGTTAGTTAATTAGACTGCATTCATTGATTTCCTGAGAAATACCCTAAGCCTACATTCCTCCAATTGAATTTACAAACGCTTTTACTTGCAATCCTGTTTTCAATTACCTCATCTGGTTTAGCTTGTTTCTGATCTATATAATCTATTGAGTGATAATTGAGTCTTTGTGGTTCGACCCCTTGATTTACTGCAGCAACTGCTTTAGTACTATTTAGGGTATTAAATTGAACATATCACTAATCAGTAGCAAAATTTTACAACTGATTAGTGACTGAATTTTGCTACTACAGCCGTAGTCGGTAATCAGTCGTAAAATTTTGCTACTGAATTGCGACTGATTACCTACTACTTTAGCTACTGATTTGCTACTGGTTTGTGATTTTTTTAACGACTGATTTGCTACTGGTTTGTGATTTTTTTACGACTGATTTTAGCTATTTAGTAGCAAAATATAGCTACTGATTAGCGACTGATATATTGTTTAAATTAAAAAAAAATCAATTTATTAATATAAATGTAGACTAATTACATATAAAACATCCAAGTTTACAAAAGTAAAGTAAAACAAATGAAGAACACAAATCCATACACCAAAAAACCAAAATTACAGTTAAACAAAAGTAACATAAGTTTTAAGTTCTAAATCAAAATGGAAAGGCAACTCCAACTAATAAGGAGTTGTTCCCATTTGCAAAACATAACATCAAGTGAGAAACAAGTGAGCTAAACCAGTGGAGAGGATGGATCATCATAAGAGAGAAACAAGTGAGCTAAACCAGTGGCAAGGAATCCCTTGTCGGTTTGTCTCAGTGTTCATTGGATGTGGTTGCTTCATCTCGCATGTTCTTGATACTCACTTGGTTTCTGAGCTCCATTATCTGTGGCTCCTTCTTCAAGTTCTCTCCTGTTACATTTCACCATATCACAATTTTAGAGTTCTCAATGAAACCAGAGTTTCTTTTTGCTAAAACGAAATGAAAAAGAAAGGGAGAATTTTAGCTAAGAGATACTCACTTGCTAGCTTGCAATGTTTCTCTGCGAAGCTCATCTTTAATCTGAAGGCATAGAAACAAAGAAAAAAACAGTTAACATCCAATATATAACAAAGAATCTGAAACTCTAATAACCAACATGTAACGACTATGCCATAATGAAGGTCTTTTTTTCGCCTGCGAGTTTATTATCAACCATATCATTTGTCTTAAGGTCTGATTGTTGAAAATCTGTTAAATAGTGAGAGACAATGAAAGATAAAGACTCAGCACACCTCGATGGCATTAAATCTAAAGCTCTGTCCCATGCGCTTGACTAAGGCAGCGTCGTCATTGGTACCTGCATAATCATATGAAGCTTTTAGCATCAAGAGTACATAGTAATGAGAATTATTTTTACCGCTTTTAGCTCTATTGTACAGCGAAATCATGGAGAATGTGTAGAAATTCACACGAAAATGACCTTCTTCTACTTCCTCGTCATCAACTGGAGCATCTTTGGCAAACTCAAATCGTTCCCATCCTGCACCTCTATTGGTATCTTTCTCAGCTGCAATTCAAGTGGGATCATTAATTTCAAGAGAGGAAATCAACATGAGCGTTTTCACAAGGTAAAAGATGCGAGGAATCTCATTTTAAAGACAGAGTGAATCTTTCTTGTTCTTTAATTCTTTCTCAGGCACCATGAAGTTTCTCTTCATAATGAAGATCATAATACACAATACAATCTCAGGCACCAAGAAAAATCCGATTAACAAGGATACACTCATAGATTAACAAGGAGTTAACGAATCTATATGATAACATACCCTGAAACAGTTCCACTTCCATTCAGTGCCGTCTTCTCTCGTGATCTTATTCGGTTCAACACCCCAATAGCTATCGTTTCCTTTCTCTCCCTTGTCACCTCCGGCGGATCCGTCCTCCGTCTTTTTCGGATTCGCCGTATCTGTCTCCTGCTTCGTCGGCGGAGCTTTTTCTCCCAGAGTAACCGTGCTAGCGAATCACATGCCTCCGAACCCCGGAGCTCTAGTCCAGATCCAACCACTCCCGCTCAAGCCAGAATCGACCGCAGGCTTTAAAAGATGGCTTGCCGATAAAGCCTCGTGAGAAGAAATCGGACGGGTCGCAGCGCCGGTCGAGAACAACAGTGGTCCGGCAGCTTTCATCAGCGACGAGGCCACCTTGGCTCCACCGCGACTCATCATCATTATGCAGAAACGAAGATTGAAATCGAAATTATCAAAAGCTAATCCAAGAATATAGGAAGATTGTAGGAGAAATTAATTTTACCTTCCCCCTTCATCTCACTCATTCACTCACTCGATTAACCTAAGTTCAGATATGTTGTCGATTCGAAAGAGAAGTGAAACTAAGTTATAGAAGCAAAAACTATATAACAAGTTATAGATGAAATACTTACTAACTTATCATTAGTTTGTAGGTTTGTATATATGTTTGTAATAATTTTTGCACCAAATCTTGCAATCATTTTTAGTGATTTCCAATCATTGGTAATCATTTTAATTATTAATCGACAACATAACTTAAACCATAAACCAACATAACCTAAATCCTAAATCAAATATTCAAGACTTAATTCTTCTTTTATGTATAGTTTTAAAATTTTTTATTTAAACATTAAGAGATAAATTTATTGTATATGCCATTGTAAATTGGCTACTTACAAAAAAAATTATATTTCACATAACCTGAACCACAAACCTCAAAATCCTATACCCTAAACCTTAAACATAAACTCCAAACCCTAATTGGGAAATTACAATTACATTATTTCAAACTCTTAACCCTATTGACTAAGCAAACCATGAACCATATACAAGTAATCATACCCTAAAC
>PKML01070227.1:54204-83436 GCA_002933935.1 Eutrema yunnanense | reverse complement strand
AACGGATCCACTAGGTTCTCAGCCGACCTGATGTAATCTATCGTTATTACACCGGTTGAGATCAATTGTCTAATGGTCTTATGTCGTCTTCTTATATGACGAGACTTGCCATTATATAGATTACTCAGTGGCCGAGAGATAGCCGACTGACTATCACAGTGTACACGTAATGCTGGCACTGGTTTCTCCCACATCGGGATATCTTCCAAAAAGTTTCGAAGTCATTCTGCTTTTTCAGCAGCTTTGTCTAAAGCTATAAACTCTGACTCCATGGTTGATCTGGCCAGGAGTGTTTGTTTAGAAGATTTCCAGGATATTGCTGCACCAGCAAGAGTAAAGACATATCCACTCGTGGATTTGGAGTTTCTTGAATCTGAAATCCAATTGGCATCACTGTACCCTTCCAGCACTGCTGGTTCTTTACCGAAGTGCAGCCCATAACTTTGGGTGTATCTTAGATAATTAAATACCCTAGTTATGGCTCTCCAATGGGTATGACCTGGATTACTCGTGTAACGACTTAGTACGTTTACCGAGTGTGCTAAATCGGGTCTAGTACAATTCGTTAAGTACATTAGACTCCTGATAACTCTTGCATATTCCACTTGTAAAACTGCGTCACCTGAATTCTTTGTCAAGTGCAGTTGAGGATCAAGCGGAGTTTTTGCAGTCCCATTGGAGTAGGTCTTAAACCTCTCTAGGATTTTAGTAGCGTAATGATCTTGAGACAGAATTATTCCTTTTGAATTTCGAATAATCCTAATCCCTAGAATTACATCTGCTAATCCCATGTCTTTCATATCAAACTTTCCACTCAACATGTTCTTAGTTTGAATGATTATAACTTTGTTGCTTCCCATGATTAGCATGTCATCTACGTACAAACACAACAACACATAACTTTGTGAAGTACTTTTGATATAGATACACTTATCACATTCATTGATGTGAAAGCCATTTGACATCATAACACTGTCAAATTTTTCATGCCATTGCTTTGGAGCTTGCTTGAGTCCGTATAGCGATTTTGCAAGTCTACTTATTTTCTTTCCTTGTTCAGGAGTGACATAACCCTCGGGTTGTTTCATGTAAATCTCCTCTTCTAAATTCGTTTAGAAAGGCAGATTTCACATCCATTTGATGGATTACAAGATCTCATATTGCTGTGATTCCAATCAGCATACGACTTTAGCCTTTGGTACTTCTTTACCATTGCTTGATCTAAGGTCCAATGCCCGTCAAGCATCGATCGATACCGAGGTGTATCGATCGATACCTCTAAAAGCGTAAGAGTCCAAGAGATCAATTGCTTGCCTCAATTTGTGAGGTACTAGAGCTTATCCTTTACTTGGATGTCTGGTATATCTCATTTATACACCAGAAAGCAATCAGCACTACATTATGTGCATATGCAATGAAGATACAATCCACCATTTTTGATCAGATTGTCACCTTTTTAGGTGGTTGCTAGGCACCCCCACACTTTCATGTATTTGTATAAAAACACATTACTTTTCCAAAGTTTGCATGAAACATTTCAAGTGACTTTGTGTGGTATTTAGTTCAGGATATAACTTTTGGTAAGCAATACTTCCCCCCACATTTCTGGACTAACCCAGATTCCTGCAACATTGCATTCATCATTTCCTTGAGAGTTCTGTTCTTTCTTTCAGCAACTCCATTGGATTCAAGTGAGTCGGGATCAATCGTTTGATGGATAATACCATGCTCATGTCCTCTATCACTTCAAACTATGTTGATAGTTCTTTCGAGTTGGTTTTCAACCTCGAGTTTAAACTCCTTGAGTTTTCCAATGTCTCGTATTTGCTTCTTAGCAAATAGACATAACTATATTTCGTACAATCCTCAACGATAGTCACGAAATATTTCTCACCACCTTTTGTATGAGTCAAACCAAGAGGTTCGCTCGATTGTGGTGTTTTAGTGAGTTTGGTTTGACGCAAACCTCACACTCATCTTTGCTTTTTTTGTATTTCAGGATCTCATTCAATCTACGCATAGATTCGAATATAATGTGACTGAAACATTCAGATCAAATACTAAGAGATTTTGTACCATAAGCAAATGATGCTTTCTCATTAATGTCAACACCATTGGTTACATTGATTTTAAGTCCGACTGTCTCAACGTTAATTTGGACTAGTCCTTCCTTAATATAGACAACATTCTTTGTCAATACATGCTTAATTAGCATTGTGCCTTAAATAAGATTTTTATGCATCTCTAGCACATGTTTTACATTAGTGAGAGTGAGCTTCTTTGAGAAGTCAACTTCAGCACTATGATTAAATTATTTTCATTATTTATGGTAGGAGGGAAACATTCCCATACCACAATTCTTGTGGATTATGCTCAACCATATTGACTTTGAGGATGACATTACACATGTCTATCTCGACTATATTGGCTTCAGCCATTCCATTGTCTTCCACCGAATCTAACAATGATCACATCGGTGTTGTTAGTCATATTGAAATTTGATTTTGTTCAAGAGAATCAAACCAAATTAATATACTAACCAATACCCAACTCTCAAGTTAAAGGGTAAAATTAAATTCAATTTCTAGAATTTAATAAACTTAATACAATATCGAATTGTATTAGTATTCTTGAACTCATATCAAGAATCGCAAGAGGCCTGCTCACTTAGCCCAATGATTTAATTATTCGATTAAATCAGCTTCCAATACTTAATTGAACATCAATTATTCCAAAAATCGCAAATTTTTTGACACATAATATTGAGCTACACGTCTTTAAATTTTGTCCAAGGCTTTATCTTTACTCCGCAGTAGAAAGATGTATCAATATCTCGTGCAATCGTCTATGAATATCACGAGATATTTCTTGCCTCCTCTGGTTTGATCACATAATTCAAATCACATAAATATGTGTGAATTAAAACCTAGAGGTTCTGTTGTTCTTTGAACGCTGGGTGATGGCGTCTTAGTGAGTTTTGCTTGGACACAAACTTCACATTTGTCTTTGCTTAATTTGCATTTAGGAATCATATTCATGTTCATTAACATGTCCTAATCGTTTATGCCAAATATTAAAAGACTCAGCGAGATAAGCAAATGGTTTCTTATCATTAATCTTAGGGTTCTACGAGGTGGATGCCTCGGTTACATTATCCTTTCGGATTACTTCCTCAACAGATATCTTACACAGATTATCACATACAGAACCCTTACCCAAATACATCCCATTTTTCGTTAGGATTAGCTTATCACCTTCCAGCTTCACAGAGAATCCATGCTTACTTATGAGCGATCCAGAGATCAGATTCTTGCGCATATCTGGTACATGGACGACGTTCGTGAGAACCAGTTCCTGTCCAGAGGTGAGCTTCAGAACAACCTTCCCGTGACCATCAACTGTCGACGAGGTGGAATTTCCCATCAAGAGTTTATCACCACTCTTGTTCTTTGTGTATGTCAAGAACATCTCGCGATCCATACAAATGTGTCTGGTTGCACCAGTATCGAACCACCAAGTCTTTGGATGGCTCTCTGCAACATTGGCCTCAGTGACCACAGCACACATGTCAGCTTCTGTCAAGTTCGCTTGACCTTTCACTGTTTCGATCAGACTCGCAGTCGTTTGATCCACTTTGTCACTGGTTTTCTCCATAGTTCCAGAGTTGTTGTCAACGTCGATTGTCATTCTGTGAAGACAAACGAAACACAACTTTCAATTAGTCCCGATATATAAAGTTTAAGAATCGCAATTCAAATACTGATATCGAACTAAATCGCATTGGTGTCGATCGATACTCCTTGGTATCGATCGATACACACACAATGTCTATCGATACACCCATATGGTGTCGATCGATGCATCCTGTGTATCGATCGATGCATCTTGTGTGTCGATCGATGCAAGTGAATTACACAGGATCGAATGATGAACCACAGTGTCGATCGATGCTCGATGCACATACTGTGTTAATCGATGCATCATGGTGTCGATCGATACACCCTAGGTGTCGATCGATACAAGTGAATTTCACAGGATCGATCATAGCACCACAGTGTCGATCGATACATGTGTCTTATACACAGTATCGATCGACATAGACCTAACTTGGTCGATGCAAAGTATCGATCGATACACTGAGGTGCCGACCGATACAACTGTTTGCATAGTATCGATCGATACACCTTAGTGTCGACCGATACAATTTAGTCTAGTATCGACCGATACCATAGGGTGTCGATCGATACTCACAAGGCTTCGATCTCAATCGAACTTATCAAGAACATGATTTGTGTTCGTTGATTCTACCGTTCATTAATCGCAATTAACGACGGTTTTTAGAAGATGTTTAAAGCAGATCTGCTTCTACTACACGTTTCAAGTTGCTAAACAGCTTTTTGATAACGTTTTGAGTATCACTAGCATAAGAACATCTTCTTAAAAAATAGAGTAGATGAAGATTGCCTCTACTACACGTTTCAAGTTGCTAAAAAGCTTTTTGATAACGTTTGAGTATCATCAGCAGTAGAAGAATTGTTTAAAAAAACCGTTTGAAAACGTTTATTTACTCGTGATTAAAGATCCAATTGAAGTAATAAAACAGAAATTGGATCTTCTTAGAGTTAAGATTGTAAGACCAAAATTTACACTACAGACAAGAAATATTTAATCACGATAATATAAATAAACAGTTAAGGAACAGACGATTCATAAAACGATAAAGCAATAATAAATCTAAGGAGGCGAGATGAATCTTTTTCCTTAACTCTAAGAATCTCCCGTAGTGCGACGGGTTTTTTAATAGATCCATGAGTCCCAGGATACAACCAAAGTAATCTGTATCATCTACACTTGATATCAGATCTATCGAACATTAAACTACGATACTCTCGAATAGAAACTTACTCTCTAGACAGAAGGGAATTGAAGAAACTATTGCTAGAACTTTTAGAATGTGTTTATTGTGTATCAGAGGATGATTTTTTAGGTGAAAATCGTGTTGTATATATAGGAGAGAGGCTAGGATTTTTCCCTGGCAGAAAAGGAATATTTCCAGAATATTCTGGCGGCTGCGATTTTTTAAGTCGGCCTGTTGAGTATCGATCGATACCAAGGGGTATCGATCGATACCTCAAAAAAGTCCACGAGCCCAACAAGGCCCAAGATGCGGTCGATACGCGTGTGGTTTTTTCTTCTCTCATGTTGTTCATTATTTAACTTAATGACACAACAATACCAAATATATACACGAGAAAATATTTCTCGGTTAATGAAAACATTTCATTAGAAAGAGCTCAACTCATTTCTTTTCACACTAACACAATTTTATCAAACTCTCGAGCTTTGACAAAAAAATTAGTTCCAACATCCTATTCATAGCATCTCTTTACCCTTCCTTTAGGTGTTCGATGCTTTGGTTTGTTTCGTTACTAAAATTTGTTTTGGTACCCTGTTTCTATGGTCCATCTATGATTGAAATTTTCAGATGAAACAAAAAAAAAAATCCGGATTAACGAGGTGTAGCTCCATTTTTCAAGGAATAACGAGATTTCTACATGCAAAGCTGCGTAGATTTCAGATTACGAAGTATATATACATGTCACATGTGAAATGTTGAGTTGGAAAAACGTGCATTTTGTTCAAACGTGCCCTCCACGTAAAGGTAGGTGCATGGGGACTTGATGAATTAGTTAAAATAGTGGGTAAAAAATGAAATAAAATACTGAGCGTTTTCACTAACTATCAACTTTTTTTTTGTGGGTAAAAGACTAAATATCAACTTGTACGTACAACTGATCAAAAATTTAACTATATTGCTAATTTGCTATATAAGGATCCCAAGTTTGCAATATTCTTTAATTTCAGGTGAACTAAAAGATAACCAAATATGAGTTTGTGCTCTGATCTCAGCGACAAATTAGACGAGAAGGTTTTGGAGGACTTGACGTCCAATGTGAAGCAAATACAAGACCATGTATTTGAGGAGATACTCACACTTAACGCTAACAGTATCTCCGGCGTTTTCTCCATGGGAGTTCTGATAAAGAGCTTTTTAAGAAGAATGTTCCCGTTGCGACCTACGAGGATGTGAAGATGGGTGATATTTTAGAGGTGACGGATTTTACAATAGTGCACCTCAGTTTAGATTTGTGCGTAGAGGAAATTTGGTTCTAAGTGTTCATTTGGAGATAACTACGGATGAAGATCTTTTATATGCGGTGACACATGCGAAGATGGTTCTTGAATCATCAAATTTGATGTTGATATAGTTCACAAGCTATGCTGATATCTATTACTCGAGGTCAAAATGACATTAATTGTTGTTATTGATAACAAGGTTTTAGTCGAATGTTTTTTTTTTTTTGCCAAATTGTNAAAATGAAGTTTTACAAGAGGAAAAACTCCATATTTGTTACCACGGCAAAAAAGAATGAAAAAAACATGATAACAAGGATTTGTGAATGAATTATCATAACACTTAACACAACCACTTGACCATCAGTTTGTCAAACTGCTTATGATGCCTGCTTATGATGCCTCCTTGTAGTGATTGTGCTCCGAACCTGCCTGTCAAAATCTTTGAAAACAATGGGCGATGCAGTCGAGGTAAGGTTGAAATACATGTTGTTTTTTTCCTTCCAGATGTTGTAAATCATTGTATGCGCCACCAAATTCCTTAGAGTTGATGGTGAGCTCACTGTTTTGAGCTTAACCCATGCCATAAGCTCAGTCCAAGTGTTGAAATTGCTGTGAGCCAGACCAAGTCTACGAAAAGCTTGCTGCCAAAGGTGTGCGATGCACTCGCAGCGAAGAAACAAGTGATCCATGCATTCGTCGTAATTAGAACAAAGACAACATGCGGTTGGAATTTGCATTCCCCAAGATGTCAATCTGGTTTTTGTAGGAAGGCAGTCTAGCTGTGTAGCCCACATCGTGAAAGATAACTTTGGAATTGCTCCTTTAAACCAAACCGATCTGAACCAATCCTTTTTGACAACCCTTGGTCTGATTTCTTCCCAGGTTAGCCTTGAAGAAAAGCCTTAACACTTAATACCATCCACTGTCCAACTAAAAGAATGTTGTTACGTGGTGGAGGAATCCTTGAACAATTTTTATAATGAATTTAGGAGGGACAGATCAATTGGAGTTCTAGAGATAAGGGTGGTGCAACAATTAAAGGAACTTTTGATGCTCTCATGGAGTTTTTCATCACTCAAGGTGCTTCTTCAACGCAATACAAGACACCCATTTGCATCAAATCTTATGAGGCTTTAACTGTAACATCCTGGGTCCGGCCCATTTGAGAAAGACTTAAATGAATTAATTTGGCTACTTATGTCATCAAAGTGCACTTACCTTTTCCGATCACTTGCCCGAAAGAACTCCAGAGTTAAGTGTGTTTGGGCTGGAGTAGTCTAAAGATGGGTGACCTTCCGGGAAGTGATTCGCGGTAGCGTATGAGTGAGGATAAAACACGGGGAAAGGTCACGTGGTGATTGCAGGGTCAGTAAATTACTCGGTCGGGCCTACGAAAAATAACGCACCGACCATCGGACAGGGGTGGGACCCACAAGCCTGATAGAGGGATGGGTGACTCACCGGTAGGGACGGACGGGGTGTTATATTAACGATCTTAGAAAGAAAAGTTTATGCTCGGTTCTTTACCGATAAGTCCATTTCATTGAAATTTTCGTCATAATCTTTATATTTTGTATGCGTTGAAATAAAAAAATTTGGGGACAATTACATGAGACGAGACAAAAAAATCAAGCTTTTCAATCTTATTTTTAAGTGATATCTTTGTTAACACTATTAACATGCGATTTGGCTTGTTACTAGTCATATGGCTATGTTCTACTTTCTCTAATGCCACTTTTCAAGGATTAAAATGCAATGTCCATGAAAACCTCCTTATTGAGATATATACGTGTTGAGCATGGAGAAAATCGAATAAATGATTAAAGAAAATATTGAAAAACAAACTGGCATTAAGCGAGACCTTGTATGTTTATTTTCTGTTCATCATGTTTCATTGTATTTTACTGACATTAAGCCAGATCATGTGACATTGTTACATTGAGGTGATATACGATCAATGGCTTTGAAAGCTTTTTGAGTGATGTCGCGCTGTTTCCTCAGACTACCAATGAAAGAGCTTCTAATATGTAGAGTCAGAGAAATATTTTTCTTTCTTTCTACCTATTATCCGTTTGGGTTTTATTTCGGATTTCTTCTATTCTTTAGGTTTTTAAAATTGTTATTGCTTTATCTTGATATTGTGAGCTGAAAAGCTTAAGATTATGTCGATGGATCGAATTTCGAGTTGTATTTCGCTTTCATAATTTTTTTTTTTTTATGGGATCAAATTATAGGGTTAAGCATCATGCAAAACCTAAATATATATATATATATATATATATTTTAATGATGTTCACAATTTAGCAAAAAAAATTACTTAGACGACCAAAGAAAAATCATAAAATTTGGGCTCAACGATCGGTAGGTCCAACGGCAACACATGTGAACGTTAGAAAGATCAGAAAAACGTAACGAGAAAGGCAAAAAATTACAAAAAAAAATCAGATATACAAACTGACGCAGAGACTTGTGCAATTGAGGAAAGTATTATTATTGGTTGCTGCCAGTAATGTTTTGTTTAAAAGATTTTATTACAATTAATATTGTCATTTTTTATTATTTGGTGTAAGAAGAATGAATTGAACTAAAATTTAAGAGGATGTTTCTGGTTATTATTTCTTGATTTAAAAATGAGTGGACTAAAACAGAATAATGTGATACGTATTTTTTGGACAAACAAAATTTACAGCTATAATATGAGTTGGGTCATGGGTGTTTCGTCAGTTTATCAAGTAGGATCCTCTCACAATTCCTAAATCGAGATTATAAAATATATATATCCAAATACGGACTATATACTAACATATATGTGATCAAAGATCCCAAATATTCCTTTCTCAAACAAACAAACAAAATCCCAAATATTCTTTCAGACACGTATATACCAAAAATACTAATAAATAACATCGTTATAGAAATGGAACCTTTCTCAACTAATATTACACATATGGTAAGTAATCAATAGAAAGAAAACAACAACAAAAGTAAATAATATTTACACATATGAGAATCATTGTGTTTTGAGTAAGTATCCAATTCACAACCACTTATATATAGACACATATCAATTTAACTTTTTGCAATATCAATAAATCAGCATCCAAATAATTACAATTATCATTTAATCCGCGCTAATTATAGCACAGAGTAATTTTTTTAAAATAAATTGTTTTGAAATTTAAGAAAATTAATTTTATCTGAATTTTACAATAGAACTAACTAATGATTATAGATAAAACTGTCAATTTGTAATAATTTATCTATTTAACCCGTTTTGCAGTAAACTAAAATATTATTCGGGTTAGCCCGTAAAAACTTATAATTTTGAAAACATAACTCTAATATGCACCGTTAAATGACTCTAGTTTTTGTGGTTAGTCTACAAACTCTTAAAAACAAAATAGTTTTCTTGTGTCTAATTTTTTATAAAATTTGTAAGATATTTTTCAACTTTTATTTTAATATATATTCAAATAAAATACAATAAATTATAGTGAATAACATAGCAAAATTTTGAATAGATTTTTTTATTGAATATATATGAATTGATTATTATTTTAAAATATATAATATTAAAAATAATTAAAATAAATAAATAATAAATAACCTTTTCAAAATATATACTTTCCATATTCTAATCAATAATTTTAAAAGACTATTATATCTTTTCTTATTTCAATTATTTTTTGTTATTTGTAATGATATTTCATGTAATAACTTATAAATCAAAATCCATTTTTAAAAATGTTTTCTTAAATAATATTATAGAGATTTTAAAAATATTTTCTAAAATAATATTATAGAGATTAAACGAACCGGTTGAACCGGTTACCTCGGTAAACCAGTAATTAAACGCGTTTTAGGGATTACCAAAATCCACTTTCTTTGTTTGTGTGTGTCCCTAATTAATAGTATAAATTAATAGAGAATAAAATCCTCATTTTCCTCTTCCTCTTTGTCAGAGAAGTTTCAAAAACCCAAACACACACTTTACACACTCTTCATCTTCTCCTTCCTTCGTCTTCTTCTTCTTCTTCTTCTTCTTCTTCTCCAATCGTTTCGATATTGCCTCCGTAATGTCGTTTTCGTAGCGGAAGATCAACGAAAATCCTCCTTCCCCAAGCAAAAAAATATATGGCGGCGACTGATTTTCTCTCGCGGTTTTCTGTTTTCGCTTTCGTGATCACCTTCGCTCTTCTCTCTGGCTTTTCTCTCGCCGGTGATCCTTTCGTCTCTTACGTTTTCGAACTCTCTTACATCACTGCTTCTCCTCTCGGCGTTCCTCAACAGGTTTCGTTTCCTTTTACCTTTTTTTTCCCCTGTGAAATCGCGTTTTTGGGGGTTTTAGCTCTCTGATGCAACTTCTCGCTGTAATCTGATCCTTTTTTTTAGCCATTTGGTAGTGATTTTGGTCATCGATTTTGCTCAGACTCATCTTTTATGCTCCATGGATCTTAGATACGGTTCGTCCGAGGCGGTTATCGCAAGTTTACTGGGTTTTAGCGAGTGATGATCTGCTTCCTTTTTCAGTATAGATGTTACAGAATCACGATTTTAATCATTCTCTTGTTGTTTGATCAAACGCAACGAACTGTTCTTATCTTTTAATCTTGGTTTGGGGTTTATGAAAGTAGTAGCTTTGGTGTTACATACACTGTTTCCAAGCCCTATTTGATCGAATTTGTTCCTTGCAGGTTATAGCCATCAATGGGAAATTTCCAGGCCCTGTGATAAATGCTACCACAAACAACAATGTTGAAGTTAACGTATTCAATCATTTGGATGAGCCTCTCCTACTCACTTGGTGATGATCTTTAAGGATTTTTTTTTTTCACTTCTTTTGCTCTCTTGTGATTCCTGACATTCCTCTTTCTGTGTTGTTTAAAATTCTGATAAGGCCTGGCGTTGAGATGCGGCGTAACTCGTGGCAAGATGGTGTTCTTGGCACAAACTGTCCTATTCCTCCGGAATGGAACTTCACTTACGACTTTCAATTGAAAGATCAGATTGGAAGTTTTTACTACTTCCCCTCACTTAACTTCCAGAGAGCTTCTGGTGGTTTTGGTCCATTTATAATCAATAACAGGGAGCTTATTCCTATCCCGTTCCCTAAGCCTGATGGCGAAATCAGCTTTATGATTGGTGATTGGTATACTCAGAACCATACAGTAAGTGCACTTGATCAGGTCTAAATGGTGATTATCCACTTTTGATTGTTAGTTCCAATATTGGTGAAACTCTTTTGCGTTTTAGGCATTAAGGAGTATGCTTGACTCTGGTATAGAGCTTGGGATGCCGGATGGAGTCCTCATCAATGGGAAAGGTCCTTACAAGTACAATAGCAGTGTACCTGATGGAATTGAATATGAAACCGTTAATGTTGATCCAGGTAACATCTTTGACAGTTCTTTTTTTACATTTGCTTACATTCTGTTTCCATTTGCATCCTAATCGAGTTTTCGTTGAGGAGTTGTGAGCGTTAGATCTCCAGTTTCAGTTATTTGTGCTGTTTTATGAAGTGTTGCATTGAAATTCGAAGTTGGCTCTGAGAATTATTCCCTCTTGCTTCATCCGAGTTACATTTTTCAGGGAAAACATACAGGATCCGCATCCACAATGTTGGTATCTCGACAAGCTTGAACTTCAGGATTCAGAACCACAAATTGCTCTTAGTTGAAACTGAGGGTCGCTACACCTCCCAAACAAACTTCACCGATTTCGATATTCATGTGGGACAGTCTTATTCTTTCTTGGTCACCATGGACCAAAACGCCTCAAGTGACTACTACATTGTGGCGAGTGCTAGATTTGTGAATGAAACAGTGTGGCAAAGAGTCACAGGTGTTGGCATTCTCCATTATTCCAATTCCAAAGGACATGCTTCTGGTCCTCTGCCAGTTCCATCAACTGATGTGTCTCACCCTTGGTCTGTAATGAACCAACAAAGGGCAATAAAGTATGTCTATAAAACTCTTCAAGCAATTAGATGTTTAACTGTAGGCATGTAAATGTAATGCTGACTCTTTTCATATGTAGGCAAAACACATCTGCGAGTGGAGCTCGTCCAAATCCGCAGGGATCATATCACTACGGACAGATAAATATCACAAGCACATACATCTTTAGGAGTATGTCTCCAACCAAAATCGATGGGTCGCTTCGTGCTACGCTTAATGGGATTTCATTTCTGAATCCAAGCACGCCCATAAGGCTTGCGGATAACTATGAAGTGAAAGGAGCCTATAAGCTGGATTTTCCAGATAGACCTCTTGACAATAGACCTCCCCGTTTGGACAGATCTATCATCAACGCAACATACAAGGGCTTTATTCAAGTTATCTTCCAGAACAATGACACCATAGTCCAGAGCTTCCATATTGACGGATATTCGTTTTATGTTGTTGCGTAAGAAAATCAATCCACTCCTGGGAATATGTATTACATTGTTTATCAGTTTTAATTGCTCTGACATGGATTTTCAAATTCTGGTATTCCAGGATGGACTTTGGTAACTGGACTGAAGACAGAAAAGGTTCATATAACAACTGGGATGCAATATCACGAAGCACAGTCGAGGTTTGATTCAAATTTGCAATCTGTCTCTCTGTACACACCATTTGACTGCAGGTTTACTTATTGGGTTTTTCTTTGTCTGCTTTCAGGTTTACCCAGGGGCATGGACTGCTGTGCTTATCTCCCTCGATAATGTCGGAGTTTGGAACATCCGAGTTGAGAATCTTGACAGATGGTATCTTGGCCAAGAAACATACATGCGAATTGTAAACCCCGAGGAAAACGGTAAGACAGAAATGGATGAGCCTGGAAATGTTCTTTACTGTGGTGCTCTTGCGCCCTTGCAGAAGTAAGTAACAGAAACTTCACTCTCTCCTTCTCTCATATTACCTCTAGATGATGTGAAAATCTTAAGACACTCTTTCTTTGGTGGGTTTCTGCAGGGAACAACAACATAGCTCCGCAACATCAATACTAAATGGACAGTTGAATCTAATTTTCAGCTTGATGATTGTTTTGCTCGCCTCGGTATCAGCCTTCTGCTGAGTCTCTTCCATCATTCAAGAATCTTCTCTCTGGCATGTTATTCTGATATCTCCCATTGGTTAGGTTGTATTACAAACTACTGTTGGGCTTTTTTTTTCTTCTTCTTTGATTTCATTGATTGATTGTTGGGAACCGGAGGGAAAGCGGACATGATTTGTAATATCCGAAAATCCATTTCCGCATTTTCCTCTACTGTATTCCCCGTTTGTCCATACGTAGCTAAAACTTCATTTTCATAATAAGCATATTGAATTATATTCAGAGTCGTAAAATTTTACATCATTGTAAAAAAACCAGAGATGGCCTTAGAGTCCGGAAGTGAAGGGTATGCCGGTGCGTGGGAGCCATGCAGTACCCGCGATGAACCTTCCAACAGTGAATGCTGATGCATCGGAAGCTCTATTCAACACATGAAACCCTTTCCAACGGACACGCCACCTCATGGACGAAGATGGTCCGGTATTTTTATATTCCGCATAGAACAGCGTGTCTAAACCAAAAACCGAACCTTCAATCCACGGTGACCACCCGAACGGACTCACAACACTATCCAAATACGTCTGAAGAACCACGGTGCGCGAGTACTTCATCCAAGGCCGGCCCATATACGTCTTAACGCTAGGGAGCACCAGTTTTAGATCAGGAGCCGGTAGGATTCTTGAGTTATGGATAGAGATCCCTGTGTTCTGAAACGGATCAGCACGACCTTGCGCGGTTATTACATTGGCTTGACCTTTGAGTGGTCGGCGAGGGAGGATGAGACAGTTTTGGAAAACGGCAGCTGCATTTCCGAAGATGAAATCCACGGTTCCGTATATGTAGCACTCGCGATAAAACTGGCGTTGCGAATGGACCATCAACGTGTCTTGGTATCCTTCGATTGAGCATTTGTAGAAGATTGAAAGGTCTGAGGATGACCGGAGTGCCACGGCCTGACCCTTGGCCGGACCCGCCGTGTTCCGGAATGTTAGGCCTTTGGCTATGAAGTGAAGTCCCTCAATACCTGGATCACACGCAATTTAGCCAATTGTTCCATAGTGAGAGATAAATGAAATAAACTTTCATATGGTAACGCTTCCTCATTTTGCGAGAAAATAAAGCAACGGTTACGTTTTTTTAATAATTGATGACGATCCCAATGTATATTTTAACTTGTTAGATCCAATCCATGCATTAACTAACAAATAAATAAATAAAATTAAATATAGAAGAATTAAATTATTTTACCGGCAGTGGCGGAATTGTAAGTGGTGTAACCACCTTGGACACTCCGACCACCGGTGATAATGGTGGATCTCATTCCATCTCCGACCAACATTATGTTATCGTTATTGAGACGTACGTTTATGTTTTCTTGATATATCCCTCTCTTCACGTATATAACAAACCTCCCTGACGTCACTTTTCTCCGTCCAGCCACGTCAATAGCCGCTTGCACCGTCGTGAACTGTCCCGATCCGTCTTTGGCCACCACGAGGTTGGCTTTGACGGCACGCGCGGATTGCAATTGTAGAAGTCTTCTCTCTTTACCGGAAACCCACGTCGGAAAATCCTTCCGATCAGCAGTGGTGGTGCCGTTGTTTCCGGTGGTTAAGAGGGCTCCGTTGACGGCTAAGCAGTTGCTGATGAGGTGGGAGATTTTGGTGTTTGAAACGATGGGTGTGATGAAATCTGAGACGTTGAAATCTGATGAGCCGCGTCGGCAAGTCTCGGTATTTGTAAGCGCGGTGCTCAGCCAGGTCTGAGCATCAAAGTCAGTGCACCGTTTTCCGGCACCAGCTTTTGGAGACACGCCCTGCAGCGTTCGGGTTAGCTGCAGGATCGTGTCTCCATATAGGTCAATGCAGTCGGCCAAAACGGCTTGTTTCTGGCAATCGGTGCAGTTCCGGCTGGACCGAGTCAGCTCGTCCCGGGCGGATATAGCCCGATCCATGGTTGCTTCCACCAGCATTACTCGAAACTCGGATAGCTGTGTCGGGAGTCGAAAACCATTGTGGTTTTTGAAGTAGCATTTGCATGGATCAGGGTAAGGAGTTTGGTCGCACCACCGGTTAATGCCGGTGGTGGAATTGTCGTCCGCTACGGTGGTGAGAGGATGGAGACAGATTAGTAAGAGCAATAGTAAATGTAGAGAAACAAAAGAGATTTTGTGCATCATGATCATATTCATGTTGCTTCTTTTGCTAACTGATGTTTTGGTGTGAGGAATTGAATGTAATCCAAAGTAAAATCTATGTTAGAGACTAAAGAGTGGAAACATGACTCCAATCTAATATATATGTATTAACATGCATTAATGCAAAACAAGCAAACAAAATTTATATTTGTGAGGTCATGACTCATGAGCGAGATCTACCTTTGCGTCTACATTGTTTATAGCTCGACGGCTGTTTTCGGATTGCGTGAACGATTCTTCTATCACTACATTGTTTAAATTATTACTTACTCTTAATTTCACAAAATATTATTATTGTAAAAGAAGTAAACTAAAAGAAACTAGTTTTTAATTTAAACAATTATACTTTTCCTAACTTCGAATACCGACAGGTC
The DNA here is from genome assembly GCA_002933935.1 of Eutrema yunnanense. NCBI lineage: Eukaryota > Viridiplantae > Streptophyta > Magnoliopsida > Brassicales > Brassicaceae > Eutrema > Eutrema yunnanense. The sequence goes on along the minus strand of PKML01070227.1, from coordinate 67,689 downwards.
CGGTAATAAACGATCTGCACCGATTATAGTTAGAAGAACGTCGTACGAGATCTAAAATTAAAATTAATTAAATATAATCACTTGAAGGTATTATTGTTTATGTAAATTCGGTATCTCCGGATTTTATTTTAAAAAAAATCGGTACCTTCAGTTTGATTTCTAAACCGTTTTAGGTATTAGGTTGTCGAACCAAAAAAAAAAGTATTATATATGATTATTAACATCCTATATAGAATCCAAGAAGTAAAAGTCATAAGCAAACGCTTAGTTGTTCATACCATTTAATTAATTATCTTCTCTCCTGATGTGAATCCTTTACTTCACATGCTATTTATATCTTCAACCACCATAATTAACTTATTAGACTCAAATCTAGAATAAATGCAAAACCTGTTAGATTTTTTTCTTTGTCTAAAATATCATTAAGAGTTTAAGACTGGAGTATAGTGGTTTCTATTAATATATATATATATATATTTTTTTTATAAAGAACAACTCAACTTACCAATAGACTACAACAATTTTAAATGATTTTTGTTTAAAATTGTTACGTAATGAGGACAGATGAATTTTTTTTTCTGTTCCACACAAATGATTTTTTTTTTTTTAGTCTAGAACTTGCATCACATTATTCACATATATATTGCCACACAAATTATTAAATATGTTTTTTTTATCTAAAACAGAAATTTAGTAATTCACTATAGAATTATATTTTTAAAGGATATTTTCACTATAGAATTATTACAATATGCATTTGGAATAATTATATAATTTAATTTATTATGAACATTCAACTTGTCGTGAAAGATGGCATGTTCGTGTTCTTTAATTAATACTTAGAAATAGATAATAACTAAATGAGCCATGTGATCCCTCGAGTGTCCATGCACACACTCTCACGCAATCACCACATTTCTGGTAGATCCCTCCTCAATTCCTCATGCTTTCTTTCTTATTTTTATGACAAGATATCATCTTACAGAACTAAAATTATAGCAGGAAACAGCAGTTTCATCACGAAAAAAAATATCTTTATTTATCAAAGAGGTAGTATATATACTATGTTATGTTATTGTATACTAAACTCTAGGGTTTGTGCAAGTCATTACAAAGATTAGAGATTTGAGATGAAAACCGCCAAGAAAATTGACCTAGGTTAAGTCGAATGAGAAGTTTAGGGAGCGGAAAGGTCAGCTCGCACTGCGTAAAAAATGATTGGTACGCGCAACAATAGTCGTCCCTAACAATCTCAGGGCTCTTGTAGTTCCTGTCCAAGTATGTCTGCTTTATTTGCTAGGTTTAGTTTCTCCTTAATCAGCAGCACACTTCCCTGACTCAGTTTTCGTTCAGCATCCAGCTCACTCTGTAGCTGCTCAACAACTGACTCAAGTCGGTTTTTCTCCCTTTTTAGCTCTGAGTTTTCCTTTCCAACTTTGATCAACATCTCACGAACTTCTCTGTAACTGTCAGTGAAGTCACTCTCCTGCTCCCCTTCAGAGTCTGATTCTGACATCTCACCTTCTTCTCCAAATTCAGTAATTCCAAGAAGTGTGACAAAATTGTTTACTTCTTCCACCCCTTCATCTTCACTTTCATCCTCTGAGTCATTTTCAGGGATTTTTCTTTCCGACTCTTCTGATCATTGACACACTCAAGTTGTGTGTGTCCAAACCCTCTACACCCAAAGCATTGAATTTCCCTTTTTTGAGTGTTGGACATTTAGTCTTGAAGTGTCCAAAGCCTTTGCATTCATGACACTGCATATCTGGTTTCTTGCCTATCTTATCTCCATCTGCTTGTCTTCTAAACGAGCTGGTTCTCTTCTGCCCTTGAAACTTATCTGCTCTTCTCAGAGCTCGATCAAAGCGCCCTACCAGTAAACTTATGGGATCCTTATCTTCATCAGACTCTCGTGAACTTCTGTCACTGGTAGACACAAGTGTCATACCTCTTGGTTTCTTCACGCTGTCCAGCTCCATCTCACGAGCATGTAACATCCCGACCACCTCACCAAAAGTAAGTGACTCAGTGTTTTGTGACACACTTCGAGCTGATTTGTAGCCCATGAATCTTGACGGTAGACACCTTAGAAATTTCTTCACCAGCTTCTTATCTTTGTAGATTTTTCCCAGGGTTGCTGCTTCCTGAGCTAAAGAGCTTAGCTTGGAGCTGAAGTCAGCAACTGATTCATGTTCCTCCATCTTTAGATTATCAAATCTCGATGCCAATAAATCTTTTCTAGAGTTCTGAACCTTTGTTGTTCCTTCAAAGTGGATTTGCAGTATGTCCCATGCTTCCTTTGCAGTTTCACATCCTTGTATTAGCTCAAAGGTTTTAGCTGACACGCTGCAATGGATAGATGTGAGAGCTCGTGAATTGAACTTGGATTTTTTATGCTCTTCTACAGTTCACTGTTCTTCTGGTTTGGTCGTCTCTATTCCAACAGCATCTCTCACCTTAGGTTCTGTCCACTTTTCCAGAACAACTTTCCATGCAAGTGGATCAATTCCTTTGATCACGGATCTGATCCGAGATTTCCAAAAACCATAGTTCCCTGAATTTAGTATCACCTTCGAATTGTTCACCAACTCTTGATAGCTCTCCATTTTCTTCCTCAAGATCTCACATGTTTGTAATACACACAGATGACTGCTCTGATACCAAATGAAAATGCAAGAGCCGTAGTACAGGAACTAGTACACACAGTACGGCAGGAGTTTCTCTACACGAAAACTTTATTGCTAGTAAATCTGTTTAGTAAACTTACAAGTCTTACCAAGCACGATCCTAGACAAGCTCAAGACACACCTTGACTTGTTGTTCTAGCCTCACATGTCCTTGGATCGATACGTGATCCAAAAACCTCTCAATGAATTCTCTCGCCCTTAGCCTTATATCTCTTACAAAATGATCCTTTGCCCTATGCTCAGAATTCCCCTAATTGTGTTTTTACTCCTACAAAGACTTATCACTCCTACTTATATAAGGTAGGACTTACAGCTAACTCTAGCTGACAATACCCTCGAGGATCACACCAAATCTTCAAGGATATTTTCCATTCCCTTATTCTTCTCCTAAGAATAAGGAAATCTTTCATGCTTCTTTATTGTCCATAAGATATTCGTTCCAGCTCAGCAACTGCTTCGCGTCTCTCCTTGTGACTGGTACAGCTCAGCTACCTGATCTAGTAAGCTCCACGTCATATGCCACCTCGTCTTACTCCTTTGAGTTACGCCGTGAGCTATTCCCAAACTGGTACATGAAATATATCAGACAACTGCATCTTCACCTAATTCCGTAAATCACTCTAAAAACTAAAGCATAGTAAAATTTCGATCACTAAATAAAAGAGGAAAACGTAAACCTGTTAACAATGAATAATATATATAGACGATTACATATGTGAAATTTAGTTTGGTTGGATTCAGTTTGGTTTTTAGTTCATGGTCTAGTAAAATTGTTAACTAAACCCTAACCGATATTTGTTTCAGTTCGGTTTTGGATTTAGTTTAGTTCGGTTCGGTTCGGTTAAATGCTGAAATCGTATCCACCAAATCAACAAAAAGCTTCGTCGACGTTACCCTAAACTTCACTTTCTCTCTCCGATCGACGCCAAAACGCAGCCGATCAAACTTAACGGTGCGAATTTCCATCGGAGAAGATGCAGCAGAGGAAGCCGACGGCGGGTAGGCCCAGTGGCACCGATGGATCTGATTTCTCATACCGGATGGTCGTTGACTCTCGTGAGTTTACAAAACCCAAACTCTCCTCTGTCTCCGATTCCATTTCTCTCGATTTCTTCTTGAGGTTTTTATTTCTGGTTATTAAGGTTACACGAAGGTCACTAAAGGGAAATCTCGTCTCCGTCCTTTGATCTTAGTTCAGGTATGTGAGAGATTGAATCTCTTTGATTTTAGATTTGTTCGTTTGATTAGTCCTGATTTCGAATTTGTGATATGCATTGCAAATGTGTTACATCAGGTTTTGAGTTTCAATTCAAGTTTCAGAAGTAGTTTTTGTGATCAGGTTCTCACAATTGAACAAATTGCATCCAGCTCAGTCTCAAAAGTTTGATATTACATCAGGTTTAGATTGTAGTGTTCTTGAAGTTGTGTAAGATAAAAAGCTTGATATAATCTGGGAGACTTTATCTCTTTTTTAGCTCAAATCCTTCAGGTTCTTGTTTGCAGGCTGCGATTTATTTGAGTGGACTATCGTGTGCATTTCTGACAACAACTAAGAAGGATGAGATGAACACACTTGCAATTGCATCTGCTGCTTTTGGCTTAGTGTCTTCATTGATAGGAGAATTAGGTTTAACCCTCACTTCTCCCCCTTTTTTTTTGCACTGCACGCATAAATCAAAAGCATCGTTTCGTTTTGGTTTCTTTATATTTGTTGTTGTTCTCTTTTACAAAAGGTTGCAGACGCAGCAGAGCAAACCTTTTGAGGCTCTATACGGCTGCATCTACCGTTGTCATGGTTCTTTCGGTGTTTTGTGCTGTTAGGAGCAGATTAACTATGGAGGTAAATTGCCTTACTCAAACCTGCTGTTTTTTTCGGGCATCGTTAGTCCTTTAGATGTTAGTTTTAAGAGTTAGAAGTACATGGAAAGGATCAGGTAATGGTCTGAAGCACTTTCCTAGTCGTGGACAAAACGAGTGATTGTGGTAATAGAAATACGAAAACTGAGCTTGGCGTTAATGCTATCGCCTGACTCTCAATAAACGTTGTAGGAGCGGAATAGCTCGGGAACAACAGCAAGACTTGAGCTCGTAGGGTTCATTTGTGCTCAATTAGGTAAACCTTCCGGAATATTCTCCTCGGTTTCTTTATTGTCTAGGCTTACTTTCCACTTTTGTTACACATTCGAGGGTTATAATAGATCTTTCGGGGTTTTTTTTTGGTCGAATGCAGGAGCGGTGGTGCAGATATTAGCAATCATCGTTACGGGTTCTCTTGTCAATAATATGTCACCACCTACGAAAACAGCATAGAGAAGGAAGAGAGGAATCATCATGAAGAAGAAATTTGAAGTTTTGAACCGTTTAGCTTTTTCCACCAAATGAATACGAAATATAACGTTGTTTACTTAAGATTTTTAATCAATCACTCAAAACATATATTATTGATAGATCGATGCACAATACAAATGTCCAAATTTAAGATTTTTAATTAATCACTCAAAACATCATTATTTTAAATATTTTATTATTTTTAATCAGGATATCCATGGATATTTTAATATCTAGAAAGATATCCAGAAATCTCGGATCTGGATAATTAAAACTCGGATCTGGATATTCCAAAAAATTTTGGATATCTGATTTGTCCCGCTCCTAGTTATTAAGTCTGTTCGTTGGCTACCGTAGGAGGCTGCAGCTACGAGGCTGCAATTTGGATATCTGATTTACCTGACGTAGCCTCCTACAGCCAAACGCTACGTACAGACGTAACGATTTGCGTCTAAAATTTTTGGACGTCGTGTCTGGATCAGTCGCAGCGACCGACTGTACGGTTACCAAATGAACAACAACAGCTGTGTCTGGCAGCACCGTATGGTCGGTCGACAAACCTACGTCAAAATGTCCGACGGTAAATTGTAATTTGGGCTTGGTCTTATATTATGGGCCTTTAAATAACTAGGCCTTTTGGCCTTTTCGTTTTCTTAAGACAGATCTCCGGTGAACCGGGATCCCTTGTCTGTGTTCTTCATATGCGCCGCGTTCTCACTCTCTCGATTGATTCCTCATAACAAGCTCTTCAATGTAAGTTTTGGGAATCGAAAATTGATTTTAGTGTTTAGGTAACGGAACCCAGTTACGGAATCGAATTCATCAAAGCCCTAATTTCGGTGCCTCTGTTAGAGATGAATCCATTTGCATCACATTTCTGCTTACTAATCAAAGATTAGTCTCCAGAGATTGTTCTATTAACAACATTTTTCAATCAATTTGTGAGAATGCTGTGTCGATTTCACACTCCCTGTGATTTTCTTCTTTTTTTTGCTTGCTTCAATGCGTCATCATCTTATATATAGATAGCATCGATGATTCAAACCATATTTGAATCAGATCTTGAGGGTGTAAGAATATTAAAAAAATGGGAAACACTTCCTCGATGCTGACTCAATACGACATAGAAGAAGTTCAGAGCCATTGCCAGGAGCTATGTGAGCCACTTATCTTCTGTCTCTTCTCTTATATGTCTGAAAGTTATATGCTTTTTTGATTCAAAGTCGCTACTGCGTTTCTTCTTCAGTTGAGCAGCAGGAGATTCTGTCTCTCTATCAAAGGTTTTGCCAGTTAGATCGGAATGCAAAGGGGTTTATATCGTCTGATGAGTTTCTCTCTGTGCCTGAGTTCGCCATGAATCCACTATCTCAGGTAGTCTTACTTCTTTTTAAAATCTAATCTATTATTAAGTTGAATCTAGATTTCTTTTAATTTTTGCTGGATGTGAATAACAGAGGCTGCTTAAGATGGTTGATGGTTTGAACTTTAAGGATTTTGTGGCCTTCTTGTCTGCATTTAGTGCCAAGGCAAGTCTAAGACAAAAGGTTACACGTAAGTAGATAGTTTCCTTTTGTGGCAAATCTTCACTTTCACTGTATTGTATGTTATGTTAAGATCATTAGACCGCTTTTTTCAGTGATATTTAAAGTCTATGATTCCGACTGCAATGGCAAAGTCTCCTTTAAAGATATCATGGAAGTGTTAAGGGACTTATCGGGGTCATTCATGTCTGATGATCAAAGAGAGGTATGTATTAAAAAATTCTAACCATTTTAATCATCCATCTTAAAAGATTGGTGATAAATGGTATACCACTTTTTACGTTCTGGAAATGTGATTCCGCTACTTTTTACCAATCTAGAACATTCATTAATATTTAACATATATTTGACTAAATGTTGTAATTGTTAATTTTTGCCCTTCCCATGTTCTCCACTCTATCATCTTAGGCTCCAATCTTTACTTCGATGTTTGTGGTTATGATCGTGAGCAATGAATAAACTCAGTAAACAAATGTTTTCAACTTTGTGTTTTACTTTTGTGGTGTAGCAAGTACTGAGCCAGGTTTTGACTGAAGCAGGCTACACGAGTGACTCTTTCTTAACCCTGGAGGATTTCATAAAGGTATAAATTCGTTTGTTGTGATTGTAGCATATGCTTGAATGTGGTCATAATGTTCTGTCTTTATCAGACCGATCTGTAGTCTAGGATTCTGATGCTGCATCTTCTTTCTTGTATCTCGACCAATGTCACAGGTCTTTGGGAATTGTAAACCGGAGATGGACGTTGACATTCCTGTGGATTAGGTTTTATGATCATATGGTCAAAACTGGCCACTTGTGTTACACTTTCGAGGGCTATACTAGATCTTTCGGGTCTTTTTGTTGTTGTCGAATGCAGGAGTGGTGGTGCAGATATTAGCAATCATCGTTACGGGTTCTCTTGTCAATAATATGTCACCACCTACGAAAACAGCATAGAGAAGGAACAGAGGAATTGGCTACTGAAACAACTAGGTTTCATAAGAACAATATTTTTCTCTAGGGACGTAATTAGGTTGATGAAAAATTGGTGCAGCTAGCTTAAGAAACCGATAATAACTCAGCTCAACCAATATACTCAAAAGAATTGAATGGGACCTTCTTCTAGTTAGTTGAATTCAAAGGAATCTCAACGTAAAGAAGGAGACGAATCTCGTTTATTAATAATTTCCTCCGGTATAACTTGAAACTAAAGAAACGCTTAAATAGCTTCTAATCTTACAGGTCACAGGCCATGCAGGAGAAGATAAGAGGACAGACTTTCAAACACCCTAAAAAGTTTATCTAAAAGCAAAGTTAAATCCAAAATAACCGAATTCGGTTCGGTTGGCAAATTCAGTTTAAAGGAGAAATTTTGGGTATTTTTGGTTATTTTCGGTTATTTCGATTATTTTCGGCTATTTTGGTTATTCTCAAATTCAGATTTAAGTTTTTTTTTTACATTTTGGTTAACCGAACCGAGAACCGAACCGAGAACCGAACCGAGAACCGAACCGAATGAAATTCAAAATGTTGTTGATCGGTTCTCTGTACATCACAAACCTACTTAAAACCGATAAAACTCAGAACTCGGTTCGGTTTGGTTCGATTAAATCACAAACCTACATAAAACCGATAAAACTCAAAACCAAACGAGTAGCCGTTTGATTTGTCTCCAAAAATGTGTTATTATATGAAAGTTTTTGTTGGGTTTTACTGAAATGGTCTATTTTTACAAATGTGATGCCTCGCACGTAATCACAAAAGCAAACGAAATAACAAATTACGTTTGAAGTAATCGGAGTGTAAATTGGTTATGTGTTGGTTTTACTGAAATGGTCTTCTTTTTTTCACAAACATCAAAATTTAATTTTTAGACGGTTTTCCATTACAGAATAACCAACTTGATTGTTGACAAAGAACAAAGAAAAACAATGGCATAGTTAGTATCACATATTAATCTTATCCCTTAACTAGCTTCTTAACCACAAAGTTCTCTAAATTATATAAAACTGGGTTTACGTTGATTATCCAATAGTTACGTTCTCATGCTTAACAAATATACAATTCAATTTTCCTAATTAATAAATTAATCTTAGACGACGACAATGTTATATAATTAAAGAATAATGGACGAGTATTGTATGAGACTCACGGACATGTTGTTTTCCAGCCAAGAACACCAAGTGGCCCATGTTAATTGTTTATTTTGGTTCTCTTCCAAATTCTGATTATTCCATTTTATCGAGCTTCCACTTAATCGTGATGGCTCTCTATTTTATTTAAGAAATTATGTCAATATTATTTTTTACAACAAATCTACAAAAATAGTTTGAGAAGACTCTGATACCAACAAATGCAAACTGATGAAGTGGAAGTTTCTTTGGATAAAACTTGAGATCCGTTAATTTTAAAGATATTCGGAAAACTAGGGTTTGAGAATATTTTTCTCAGTGTTTTATCAAAAACTCTTTAGGAAATCTTCTTCTTTATTAAATCATCAAAAACTGAATATAACTTTAGGTCTCTAGGTTATATTCTATTGACATTTCTATGTAAAAAATTAGTTATATTTACTTTTCTTATATGTTATATATGTATAGGACTCTAGGGTTATATTCTATTGATATAACTTATTTACATAGGAGTCTTTACCCTTAAGTTGGAACGTGAAGATCTCGAATGCCCAACTTATCACGGAGATAAGTGAATTGTTGTGAATCCAGGGCCTTGGTGAAGATATCTGCCAATTGGTCTGTTGTCCGAACATATGAAGTGACAAGAGAGCCATTCATAACTTCATCTCGAATAAAGTGACAGTCATTCTCGATATGCTTCGTCCGTTCATGGAATACGGGGTTTTTTGCAATGTGTAGCGCAACTTGATTGTCACAAAATAAGCGCATCGAACATGTATGAGAGACACCTAACCACGCAAGCAGCTCCTTGTTCCATTTCATTTCACGTAAGATGAATCCCATTGACTGGTACTCCGCCTCAGCCGATGAACATGATATTGTGGGCTGCTTCTTCATTTTCCAAACAATAGGCGAGTCTCCCATCATAACAACAAAACCAGACAACGAACGTTGAGTAATAGGACATGCCGCTCAATCAGAATCACAATGACCGGATAATTGAAAATCATGATTCAAACTTAACAAAATTCCTTGTTCCGGACAACCCTTGATATATCGAACGACTCTTTGAGCGGCATCCCAATGTTTAGTATGTGTGGTTGTTGCATGACTTGTGCTAAAACATGTATAGCATATGACAGTTTCGGCCGGGTGTAACCAATCATATACATAAGTGACATAACCCTAGAGTCCTATACATAACATATAAGGAGAGTAAATATAACTTATTTACATAGGAGTCCATAATATAGATTGTATATAATATATATCCCTGACATGTTATTCTAAGAGCATCAACAACGGTGGGGTCTCAACCATGGGAGTCTCACTATAAAATATTAATATTTTTATATAGTTTAATTAAATAATTAAAATTTTAGTTTAAAAAAAATTGCACAAATAAATGTCAACCATGTGTAAGTTGAATGTCTCTTTTTTTTTTAGTGTCTCAAACGAGACACTTTGTTCTCATTTTCTTCCTCTCTCTCCTGCTTTTCATTTTTATTTTATTTTTTAATTGTTGAGACACCCTCTCATTTCCAACCGATGAGGGTGCTCTGCGTTTCATTTTAACTCAAAGTTAAATTCCAAACAAATTAGAACAAAAAGAATATATATGAAAACTTTCATCTTCATCTCTGTGATAGCTAGATTGAGCTCAACAATCCAGTATTTGTTTTCCATATACCAATTTCTTAAATTTTATGTCAAATGAGAACATCGACCTTCAAATTCAGAGTCCCAATTAAATTTATCAAAGACTTGTGATATTAATATATAGCTGATTATAGGTTCAATTTATAAATTATTTGTAAAATCACAACAAATACAGAAAAATTATGTATAGGTAATGCATGACAGGCCAATTTGCAAATAATCAAGTCTTCGAATAATTAAAGGATCGAGTTATTCCTACGAAAGAGGAGATCTAATCCATGTTCATCATGTCACGTGCCACGTACCTCACATTTCCTTAGGCTTAAATATCGGAATAAACTTGTAATAATGTTCTACTTTTATTTGCAGACAAATTAAGACAAATTAAGATAGTAAAAGCATGCAGTTAACTATTAAAGTATGACTGAAATGGTTCGAGGGAAAATTAAAATGGTAAAAATACCATTTTAGTATATTCGCATCTATTGAATGATAAGGCTTTCAATGAAAAAGAAATCTCACCGCAAAATACCGTACAACTTCGACCCACAAAGCAAAGAGCTGGAAAGTGGCAAACACTTTAGCAATATATAGTGCTAAATGAGGAGGAGTCGCACGAAATGGCAAACACATTATCTCTTAGGGGTTAAATTGACACGTCGTGAAAACATGTTTATTTTTGGGTTGTGATTTTATCGTGTTCTAAGGAAATACGTTCAAGTTCGTTGGACTAAAATGTAAAATGCAATAGAAGGGTGTTATCCTCTCTTCATGCCGAATTTGAAGCACTTCTTTAGGCAATGAATAGCGCATTCAAATCGGAATTTTTATCGATGGATTTCGAAAAAAATTGTTTCCAATTTGCGAAAATGATTAAATAAAAAGAAGAATTGCGAGTTTTTCTGCCTGAGTTTGAAGAATTTATATTCTTACGTTCTAAATTTGATGTTTCCTATTTCTTTGATTTCTCGTTCTTTGAACTCTTGTGCCGATTGTCTTGCTAAAGAAACACGAACACGAGAGGAAACTCCATCCCTATTCCCATGTAAACTCTGTGGTGCCGAATGAGCTAGCCCCCAAACTAGTTTTGTCATAGATTTATATGGAATTTTCCCCCCCAAAAAAAAAAAAAAAGTAGATTCGCATCTATTATAACTTAATTAACAATTAGATGAAAACGAGAGGAGTTAATGAGATCAATAGTCCCTAGCATACTCAAAACGGTGTAGTGATGTAGTCAAATATTTATATTAAATGCCCGGTTGAGTACACACTAATTAACCATAGCAAATTAAGAAAAACATAATCACAACGGAATCATCTTTACTGTTTTGTAAAAAAAATAAACAAACCATTCGATAGGTATTGTGAATATCTAATTCGACTAATTCGAATAGTTGAGAGTTGACCATGATATATTATACGATTTCCTGACAATATTTCAAAAATAAGTTACATACAGACGTATATATACACTCTACAAATACATATATTTAAATATGATTTTGTTGATATACAAAGAAACCATACATGATACTAGGCCTGGGCATAATAACCGAACCGAATGAAACCGAACCGAACCGAACCGAAATTAATGGTTCGGTTAGGTTATGGTTACTTCACAATAACCGAATGGTTTTTATTTTTGATATCCATTGGTTATGATAACCGAATGGTTATTAACCGATAACCAATGGGTATCCATGGATATCCAAAAAAAAAAAAATATGTTTATTTTCCCTAATTAACCGAAATAACCGAAATATAACCGAAACTAACCGAACCGAAATAACCGAAACTAACCGAAATAACCGAAACTAACCGAAATATTTCTGAAATTTAACCGAAATATTTTGAAATTTAACCGAAATAACCGAAAATAACCGAAAATATTTGAAATTTAACCGAAAATAACCGAAAATAACCGAAACCATTCGGTTAACCGAAAATAACCGAAAGATTTCGGTTACCAAACGGTTATTAATTTTGATAACCATACCGAACCGAACCGAATGGTAACCGAACCGAAACCGAACCGAAAACTGTTACTAACCGAATGGATAGTAAAAGACATAACCGAACGTAACCGAAAACCGAAATAACCGAACCGAACCGAACCGAATAACCATTTGCCCAGGCCTACATGATACATATAGATCGATAGAATTAACCATATCCTTACGTTAAAAAAAGAAAGAGATCTATTCAGTTCATTCATTCAATTTAAAAATAAAGTGTGCATGTGTGTTCTATAGATATATAATACACACCATATAGTTTCACAATTCTTCCCTATAAATTTGTTCACACCCGAAAGATAAACCCTAAAAGAAAATACAGAAAATGGAAGCTGCCACCATCAACATGTCACAATTCCTCTACTCTCTAATGCTCATCTTTGTTTTCCTCGCATCCACAAACATCCGGAAAACAGCAGCCACTCCACCATCCTACTCCCAAAACCACAAAACGTTCGTGAAAACGGCATGCAATTCGACAACATACCCTGAAAAATGCTACAAGTCCTTATCCTCCTACTCCTCCGCCATCAAATCCGACCCGATCAAGCTATGCACCACCGCGCTTAACATCAACGTGAAATCCGCAAAAGAAGCGACTTCCGTTGTCTCTAAGCTCCTGAAAAAGTCTCAGAAATCCGCTGCCGGACGAAAGAACAAAATGTTACCGGAGACACTTATCCTCAAGGACTGCCTCGAGGAGATGAAGGACACAATTGTTGAGCTCAAGCAAGCCATCACAGAGATGAAGACTCTACGAGATGGTGACTCGGTGGCTGAGCACATAACAAACGTGAGGACTTGGGTGAGCTCGGCGTTGACCGACGAAGGGACTTGTACGGACGGGTTCGAGGAGGTGAAAGTGAATAAAGAAACGAAGAAGAAGGTAACGAAGGTGGTTGAGGAACTTGCAAGAACGACTAGTAATACTTTGGCCCTTATTACTAATCTACGTTACTAGCTAACGAATCCAATAAAATAAGATTGTTGTCAATGAATTATTACTATACTCCTGCATGTGGATGTTTCTTTTTTGTTTTCTTCACGCCAAAATTGATGCGATAATTGTATGTACTATATAATATTGTAAGATTTTAGAATTAATTTAATTAAGCCAAATTATATATATATA
>PKML01070227.1:29905-53996 GCA_002933935.1 Eutrema yunnanense | reverse complement strand
AAATTTCAAAAAAAAAAATTATTTAATCTAGTGGAAAATTATAAAAAAAAAAATTCTAGGTCATGAGTTCAAAACTTATGTTCAATACAAACTATAAGAAGTTGGCAAACTAGGATTGACATATGTCAACACTATAAGGAAGCATAGAACATGATTCTAAAAATCACACAAGGGACAAAATAATAAATTCAATAAATCGATTCTCGTTTTATTGATTAAACTCGGCGGAGTTACAAGATTGTTAGATCGTAAAAGAAAGACTTAAGAACTAAGGAGATAAAAGCTAAGAGCATCCACATCCATGATATACTCACAAGGGTGTCTCATCCAATTTAATATTAATATTTATAATATTATTTTAGTTGTAAATCACATCCATGATATACGGGATTTTAGCTTATCCCCCCATGAATTATGTGGTTCCTGATTATTCATACACGAAATATCGTTCAGTGCCAAAAACATCATGAACTATTTGTAATTTTGAATTTCCTACATGAAGTTTTAAAAATTGGCCAATTCCATCAAAACCGTAAACGGTGTTTGATTTCCGTTAACGGAATCTGACGTTGCTGACACGTGGCTTAATGGTTTGGTATGATTTACGATTAAACCAAAATTTTGGTGGAATTGGCCAATTTTCAAAAGTTCATGTAGGAAATTCAAAATTATAACTAATTCATGTAAGAAATTCAAAAAAAAAAAATTAAATTGCTCAAAATCGTTAAATTAGTTTATGTGCAAACCAGGAATCAAACTCGAGTCTGCACCATGGCAAGGTAATATTCTACCACTAGACCAATGGTGTTTCGTTGTACATTCAAACACATAACTATATATATTCAGTTACTGTCAAACACATGAACTCGGGTCTCAATATTTTTTTTTGCTTAATCTCGGGCATGAAACAAGGAACAGCTGTGTTTTTTCTTTTTTCCAATGCCGTGATTTTGGGAAAAAACATATAATTTAATAAAAATGAAATAAATATTTTTTTTTCGAATTCGAACCCATAAATTAAAATCGAAATTACTAATAAGTGATGAGTATTTGAAACTCTTTCTACCTTGAAACGAAAGCGAATGAGACCCATATCTGATACTGAAGAGATGAGCAGACAAACCGCAGCGAAAATGGCGGATTAATTTTCTGAGTTTCAGACCGATTCCAAAAAACAAACTAAATCAGGACATAGGAAAAAAAAAAGTATACACATTCGTCGAAGTTTCGAATTATTTTTTTGGGTGTAAAATTCCATTTTTTTTCTTACGGATATCCAAATATAGATGGTATATATTATTCATCTACTTTTAATTTTTATTTTTGACTTTAGTCATCTATACCACGTGATTTTAATTCAGTAATTATCCATATTATGCACTATGATTAAGTATTAAAGTATTTTCTTTATCGATTGGTGAAATATTAAAGTTTGTTGTTTTGCAGATTGTGGGATATTTCATATATATATATAGTTATGTGTTAAAATCGACAATGAAGCACCATTGGTCTAGTGGTAGAATTTTACCTTGCCAAGGTGTAGACCCGAGTTTGATTCTTGGTTGACGCATATAGTTTGTTTTTATTTTTTTTTGAAGTTCCTACATGAACTATTTATAATTTTGAATTTCCTACATGAACTTTTAAAAATTAGCCAATTCCACCAAAATTTTGGTTTAATCGCAAACAATACCAAACCATTAAGCCACGTCAGATTCCGTTAACGGAAATCAAATACCGTTTACGGTTTTGGTGAAATTGGCCAATTTTCAAAAGTTCATGTAGGAAATTCAAAATTATAAGTAATTCATGATGTTTTTGGCATTGAACGATATCTCATGTATGAATAATCAGGAGCCGCATAATTCATGGGGGAATAGGCTAAAATCCCCATGATATACTCACAAGGGTGTCTTATCCAATTTAATATTAATATTTATAATATTATTTTAGTTGAAAAAAATTGAATCAATTACAAAAGAACAAGTGACACATGGGTATATCCCCAACAAGGGTATCTCACTAGAGTATCTCAAAACTTGAAAAAAAAAAATTATTAGATGGGTATCTCAAATAGTTGAGAACCCCACCCAAAAGTATCTCAAAGTTTCTCATTTGAGATATTTTTGGGTGGGGTTCTCAACTATTTGAGATACTCATTCAATAAAATAATATTATTTCTTTTTTTCCAAATGTTGAGATATCTATATGAGATACTCTTGTTGGAGATGCTCAAATTGAGACACCATGATATCTCATATAAGAACCTCTCATTCTTCTCTCTCCTACTTTTCTATTTTTTATTATTTTTATGTTGAGACATCCTTTTAGACACCACCAATGCAGATGCTCTTAGATTGTTAGATCGTAAAAGAAAGACTTAAGAACTAAGGAGATAAAAGCTAAGAGCATCCTCATCCATGATATACTCACAAGGGTGTCTCATCCAATTTAATATTAATATTTATTATATTATTTTAGTTGTAAATCACATCCATGATATACTGACAAGGGTGTCTTATCCAATTTAATATTAATATTTATAATATTATTTTAGTTGGAAAAAATTGAATCAAATACAAAGGACAAATGACACATGAGTATCTAATGGAGACACCATGATATCTCATATGAGAACCTCTCGTTCTTCTCTCTCCTACTTTTCTATTTTTTATTATTTTTATGTTGAGACATCTTTTTAGACACCACCAATGCAGATGCTCTTAGATTATTAGATCGTAAAAGAAAGACTTAAGAATTAAGGAGATAAAAACTATTAGAGAATCCACATCCATGATATACTCACAAGAGTGTCTCATCCAATTTAATATTAATATTTATAATATTATTTTAGTTGTAAATCACATCCATGATATACTCACAAAAGTGTTTTATCCAATTTAATATTAATATTTATAATATTATTTTAGTTGGAAAAAATTGAATCAATTACAAAAAGACAAGTGACACATGAGTATCTAATGGAGACACCATGATATCTCATATGAGAACCTCTCCTTCTTCTCTCTCCTACTTTTCTATTTTTTATTATTTTTATGTTGAGACACCTTTTTAGACACCACCAATGTTGTATTAGGGGTGTTTCAATGAGACATCCTCTATTGAAAAAAAAGAAAAAATTAAAAGAGAGGAGAGAGGGTGTCTCATTTGAGACACTCCCCACCCTCTAAATATGTGTATCTTTCTTATTGGTTCATTTCTTATTTTAAAATTAAAATTTAATTATAAACTAAATTCAATTAAATTAATAATATTATTTGATTGAGACATCCATTTTGAGATCCTCACCAATGCAAATGCTCTAAAGAGCATATGCAATGGAACCATTAAAAAAAAAAAAAAAAAAAAAGAGAGAAGAGAGATAGTGTAGAGAGTGTCTCAAATGGGTGTCTCAACTTCTCCTCACACGTGTCACTCTCTAATTGATCCAATTTTGTTTTTAGTTTAAACTTTAATTATAAAACTAAATTATATTAAATTAATAATATTATTTGGTTGAAACACCCCTTATGGGTGTCTAACCATTGCAGATGCTCTAAGGTCTCAGCTTTTGATCTTTTAGAGCACCCACCACATCGGTGGGTGTCTCACCAAAAAATAGAAGGTGTTTCACAATAAAAAAATGGAAAATTTGAAAAAACAGGAGAGAGAGAAATAAGAGTGTCTCAGCAATTTTTTTTTAGACACTCTCTTCATAGGTGTCAGCTCCTTATTGGTACAATTTTAGTTTTTAATTTAAAATTTAAAATTTAATTAAATAATGAAATTATATAAAACTTTTAATATTTTATTTTGGAGACATTCTTGAGAGGTGTCTCAGCGTTGCAGATGCTCTTAGGTCTCGTCGGTCATTATTAATGTCCTGAATTGTGGCGAGGGCCTCTTTATTTATAAGGTTTTGTGTCGGTCTAAATCGAAGGGATTTCCTTTTCCTAGTTCAATAAGGATAAATAAATCTTCCTTTTCTCCCAATGAAATCGGAAAGATTCTGTAAATCTCGGAGGTCAGCGCGTTCGGCAACGAGTTGGGCTTTAGGCCGAGCTCAGCCCGTTAGATTCCGTCATGGGCCTCCTTTACTTAGTTCGAACCATCGTAAACCGGGATCAATTGGGCCGATCTCGGTTCAAACCGGAGAGTGCTAAACTCACTTCCAACAACTACGATTTACATATTTTGGACAGAAAGGAACAACATGCTTCATCGGCAACAATATATCGTTCACTTGATTCTTTGTTAAGCTTGGTGGACTCTATAATACGTAACATAGCTTCGAGTCTCAAGGACAAAAACGTTACGCAAGCCTATGCAATTCTTCAACTATGATTCGTCGGTTGATTCCACGATTGTGAAGTTTGCCTTTCTTTTTTTTTTTTTTTTTTTTTTATTGAATTGAATGTAAAATTTATTCAATCAAAAACCTTTGTTACAATGAATGCTGCTGTTTTTGAGTTTCAAAAAAATCTAAGAAGAGAATTTTTGCAAACTATCTAGACATAGAAACAACACATTTGAATAACAGAAAGTTCATCGACATCCAAACCAAAGTTTGCCTATTTATTTGGTTTTTTCATTACCATTTTCTATATAATATTATGAAATTTGCAGATGGGTTGTTCTTGAAATCTTGTCGAGAAGTTTGATTGATTATGTAGCGTAGGATACAGAGCATTACTTACAAGGGATTGTTTTGGATTACGGTAGATATGGATGATTGAATTAGAAAGAGAAAGTTGATGTGTAGCTTTGGATGCAAAGCAAGTTTTGTATTAGGGTAAACAGGGATGATTGCGTTAGAAGGAGAAAGTTGATTGTGTAGCTTTGAATACAGAGGTTAGGTGAAAACTTATGTTTTTTCCTCTGAACGAAAAACCATAAGAGAGAGAGAGAGAGAGAGANAGAGAGAGAGAGAGAGAGAGAGAGAGAGAGAGAGAGAGAGAGAGATGATAACTGGATTAATTTGACAATATTAACGATGCTAACTATATATATTAACGATGCTAACAATGATAACTGGTTTAACATGACAATGTTAACGATACTAACTATATATATTAATGATACTAACAATGATAACTGGTTTAACATGACAATTTTAACGATGTTAACATATGTGTCTTCTGGTAATGAACAGTGATCGTCGAGTTTTGATGAATAATATCACCGGCTGTTTGATGAACAGTGTTGCCGGATTCTTCTATTTGAAAATGAGTTTCAGACCAATGACATTTCTGTAATTATTAAAAAGTCTAAAAGATATTTTTGGTTTAATCAATATTTCTCTTTCTTACTTACTTAATTTCCAAAAAGTTACTAATACTTACATAATTTTTTGGTCAACTGACCATATACACTCAATTAACCCTAGATACAAACTTAGTTATTCATTGCTTTTGGGCTTCACCACTTGGTTCTATTGGGTTTTTGTATGGGCTAATTAGCTATTAGGCATTTGGGCTTTGTAACATTTGCATTATCACGCTTTAAATAGAAAATCTTTTAGCAAAATTCTCATGTTTTTGTATGTGCTAATCTATTATATAAAGACTGAGTGAATCTCACAAAAAGATGGCAC
Source organism: Eutrema yunnanense (assembly GCA_002933935.1). Classification (NCBI taxonomy): domain Eukaryota; kingdom Viridiplantae; phylum Streptophyta; class Magnoliopsida; order Brassicales; family Brassicaceae; genus Eutrema; species Eutrema yunnanense. Next base: position 48,403 of record PKML01070227.1, on the reverse strand, counting down.
ATCATCATCCATGCTTAAGACACATCAGATATCACAATTTTTTTTTTAAAAAGGATGAAGAAATACGTTGCTGATCTCTTCGTCTCCTTTATTCAAAATCAGAAAAGTCAATATGAATATAATTTACATACGAACAACAAAAAATTGTGATAGGGGTCGGGTCTGAGCGGAGATATTTCAGATTATTTCGATTGGTGTTCCGTTCATGACAAATAGCATTCATCTATTGCTCAAGGCTCTTTGCTAATTCTGGCTTCATCAGTTTCTGGACTTTGTCATTCCTTCTTGCTTCAAACGTTGTCATTGAGTTTCTATCTGCTTTCAGATTCACTTATGTTCTGAATCAAATAAATAAATATGATTTGTGTAAAGGTTGAAGAATGCGACAAGGTTCCTGCTGATTACGACGGAAACCGCAACACAGACAAGCTAGAGGTCCTCGGAAATAGGCTGACGAGTTTGGATCCAGGAGATTCAAATTTCGTAACAAACTCATTCCCCCAAAATGATGAGTTTAACAATCAGACTGTTGATTTGTTCTTCACACCTCATCCTACTACATCTGTCCCTCGATCTTCGCTCCAAAAGTTTGGAAGGTTTGTTGCTTTTCTCCCAGCTCCTGCTATCAAATCCCTTCGCCATGAAGGTGCATGACTCGAGGTTTTTCTTCTTTCTTACTCCATATTTTCAGCTTTTAATCATTTGATCAAATCCCTGGAAATAATCCCCTTGAGTAATTGTAAGATTTAGTTTTTCTGAATTGTTTTGGATATAGTGTGTTGATGAAGAAGGAAGAACGCCATTAATCTTAGCTTGTACGAAAGCAGAGCTATATGATGTATCAAAAACTCTGCTTGAGTCGGGTTCCAATGTCAATGCTTATCATTCCGGTAATTATTTATAATCAAGAATCTTCTTTCTTCCCCATTTTTTTAACCTTTCTTGTTTTTGCAGAGTTTGTGCTTTAGTCCCAAAGTGAAATTTGTTGTCTTTTGAACTAATTCTTCTCAGTGAATGAAATGGAGAAACTCATTAAATATAATTTGGACATTTTGTGTTGTTTGTTTGTTGGTATCAGGTTGCAATGATGGGACTCCTCTGCACCATGCTGCAATAAGAGGTCTCGAAAACACGGTTAAGTTACTTCTGTCTCACGATGGTAAGTTTTTGATCTCTTTCTTGCCAATTTGATGACTGAAAAGTTTAAGCAATCTATCTATGGTGTTTCATTTATTTTTTTGGGTATGATTATGGTGTTTCATTTACATTGGCATGTCTGTTTTTTTTTCTTTTTTTTCCTGCAGCAAATCCACTGGTTTTGAATGATGATTTTCAGACACCTTTTGATGTTGCTAAAACAATCGAGGTATGCTTGTAACTCTTCTTATATAGTACAAGTTATCTAAGTTAGATTACGGAACCAAAAAAAAAGAGAGAAAAGAAGGGGAGCCGCCGTAAGAGTCTGAGAGAGAGAGAGAATATGAGAAATAAGATAGAAAGAAAGAAGAAGAGAAGAAGTCGTGAAAGGGAGAAAAAGAGAGAAGCAAGGAGAAGGTGTGCGGAGGAAGAATAGAAAAATAGGAGAGAAGGGAGAGAGAGAGAGAGAGGAGGAGGAGGAGATTAATGACAAAGAGAAAGAGAGGAAGCAGAGACAGCACATAAACAAAGAGGAAGGAGAACACGTGTCCGGAAATCAGAATCGGAGGCCGAGACGTTGCGGAGAAGAAATGGACCATCACCACCGCAAAGGAGAAGAGTTGAGAAAGGTATATCTGTTTGTGGAAGTAAGGAAAATAGGAAGCAAAGCAGATCGGAGCAGATCAGAGTGACTATAAAATACGATGTCAATTACTAACTCAATAGAGAATCAGAAATGATCTATAAAAGCTCTCGACCTCTTTATTTCAGTGGACATCGAAATTTTGTATTGGTTTGTTTTTGTATTGCTTGCTTGATCGGGTAGAGTATAATTTACTAAAGTTCACTTGGCGAGTGGTACGTAGAGTAACTTGATGCTTTATGACACCAAACCGAAAATTATTCTATTAGTCTCATTGTGATTATGTTTAGTATATAATAGCTGATCAATAAGTATCAGTGTTATCGCATAGCTTAAGAGCTCTTTTGATTATAATTTACTAAAGTCCATTTGTTTTTTCATAATGTAAAGTTTATGTTTGTGGATACGTATGACAATTTTTTTAGCTACTTGATGGTTAAAATAATAATAAAAAATATACTAAATTAATTTATTACATTTTCCATCTAAATGTTTATGACCAACTAAACATAGCTAAATGTATTTTACCATGTTCGAAAAAAAGAAAAATTGTTGAAATTTTGGCACCAAACCATGTAGGAAGCTAAGTGGAACAGAGGAAGGAGTGAGTAGTGAATTGTTGTCGCTTAAAAAGTCTATTTGAGTGTGTTTGTGTGTGTACAGCGTTTAGAGGGATTGGATTAGGATTGTGTTTTGGTGATTTCATTGGCAATTGTTATCGTTTAATTAGGTTTCTGCGAAAAATTCAAATCCAAAATAGCAAAAGAGTTTTCAAAGAGGGTTTAGAGATTAACGAATATCCTAATGTTACAACGATGATTTTTAACGACATGAAACAAAGAACATCTATATGATTGTGGTTAAGAGAGAGCTAGGAAGTTTTTATAGGAGTTGATCAGAGAGAGGTGAGAACAACATAATATAGTCTAAAATACATCCGTACGCGCGGGTTAAACTATAAATTTCTAGAACAACTTAATATTTAAAAAGATAACTGATATATCATGGTTTTTACCCTGTTTAAGCCATGATATAAGTCCTTTTATAGAGTCTTTTCTAGTGTTTTGGAGTCTTTTAGAGTCTTTCACAGGTTATAGCACGTTTGGAGCTTAATTGGAATTATTGGAGCTTTTCTGGAGCATCCTGGAGCGAGATTGAAGTCTGATGACTAAGAGCCCGATCTGAGCACCAAGCATCGATCGATACCCCCTGGTATCGATCGACACTCATCGAGATTTCATGGGCCGCGACTTGTTATGAAGTCTTGGAGAATTGCAAAAGCGCCCAGAAGACTTTGATAATTACAAGAAGGCCCCAAATCGTGATTTAAGTTATAAATAGGATTTTACAGCCATTGTTTAGGCAATGCTTTATTTTGCTTTAGTTTAAGAGAGATTTTGGTGAGAGACAAGTCTGGTTTCCCTTCGTCCGAGATCAGATCTCAAAACCTTGTTTCTCTTTCTGATTTAATATAAGAGTATTTATTCAACATGTTTATTAATTTAATATCCATGTCTGAGTAGATCACCTGTTAGGTTTAGGGTTTTCTCATAGGGATTTCTTTGAATGCTAGGTTGATTTTCTGTTAGGATTCACTCTCTGATTAGTTCTTCACCTTAGGTTGTTCTCAATGCTAATTCTAGATTAATCACCTAGAACTTAGATCTTAGGATAATTGATTAGGCACGAGAGTGCAATTAATTACCTGATAGAACCTAGGTGAGCAAATTAATTATTCGCAAAGAGATTTGGTTTAATTAAATTGTGAACATATCAATCTTGAACTTTAAAGCTGATTTAGAATTTAGGATTCGCAAAGAGATTTGGAATTCCTAGGATCTAGATTTAGATAGTTTTCGCAACGAGAGTTGGTTGATTATATTTTAGTGATTTGAGTTCTAGAACAGTGCTTAATCCGAATCCTGTTAGTCAATTTAGCTGTATTCATTGATCTCCTGAGAAATACCCTAAGCCTACATTCCCCCAATTGAATTTACAAACGTTTTACTTGCAACCCTGTTTTTCAATTACATCATCTGGTTTAGCTTGTTTCTGATCTATAGAATCTATTGAGTGATTCTTGAGTTCTTGTGTTCGACCCCTGATTTACTGCAGCAACTGCTTTAGTACTTTTTAGGGTATTAAATTGAGCATATCAATAACACATAAATTTCTCTATTTTCAATTATGTATAATGGGGATAATCAATAGATGTTTGCACGCTATTAAAAAGGTCACTAATTTATGAGATAAAAAAATGCATTACAAAAAAATCTCGTGTATACGCGGATATTCATCTAGTTAGCTATAAGGAGAAAGTTGTTCGTCCTCGTCTGACATGATACCAGTCACTGAGTTTGTTTGCAAATTATACCTTTTGCTGGTCTGTGAAGAGATTGTGCAATAAGAACTTGACATTCAGTGATAGAATTATCAAGTTCATGACCCACACTGCGAGATTCAAACACAAGTGGAAAGCAACATGAAGAGGCAATTGAGAAAATAAAGACAAATTATGAGAAAAATATCAAGAATATTTGGACGGAGCTTGAGACTAAATCCACAAAGTGGTGGTGATTTCAGTTTGCAATTTTCATGTCTCAATTTGAATTTGTGGAATCTTAGCTAAAGGAGAAGAGTTTTAGAATGATTTACCATGTTCTTTTGGGGATTTCGATTAGAGAACTTGAAACATATGGAAGTTTGTCTATTTATTTGGTCTTTTCATTACCGTTTTCTATATAACATCATGAAACTTGCAGATGGATTGTTCTTGGAAACTTGTCGAGAAGTTTGACTTAAAAGTTGTTTCTTTGTATAAGTATATTTTAACTTCTTCACTTTTTCTCTAAAATATTCAGCCTTATATAATTAGATTAGCTTAAAAAGAATTATTAATTTTAAAATATTCGACTTTATATAATAAGATTAGTTTTTCTCTTTTACGGTTTAAATCTTAATCGTAACGATAAAAAACTATGTTCAACACACACACACACAAAACACTATACAATAAATATCCAAAAGTATTATAATCAAAATTAAACTAAAAAAAAAATTGTGAATCTTTAAATTAAAACATTTGGCCAAATATCTTCGGACATAGCCGGGCTTTACCCAATTGGCGTCACAAATTATACTCTACGACCCTCGAACCGGTTCTCCTTCATTGTGGTGTGGCCTTTGTTGTTTTCGAGCTCCCATTCAGAACACTGTGTCGTTTTTGTTATCTCAAAACGGCACGTATGTCACGGCGGCACAACGCTTTGTCCCCACCAAAACCTGAACGTGAAGCTTCGGTCCTCCGCCACAAGCCGCGAGAAAGTAGTAGAGAATGTGGAAGCTGACGCAGCGATTGCGGCCACATAGCAATTCGACCCGATGGATGATCCGAAACTTCGGAAGTGGAGAACCCACGGGTCTCTACGGCTTCGGTCATCTTAAGACGGCCAAAGGATTTCAGCGGTTCGTCGCTGATGCCATTGAAAGGTATGATTCTTATCGTAAAGACGTTTCCGGATTAGTCTGTGTTTGTTTCGTGAGAGATATTTGGATGTTTACGAATCGATTCGGTGTTCGTTTTGAGTTACTTTCGGTTTTCTGAGTCGGAGGTGAATTCTCTTTGTCACTGATTGCATTATAGCCATTGAATTATGAAAGTGTCTCTCTTTATTAGAGAGCTGTATTGGGTTCTTATGGCTATTGTGGCAGAGAGTTATTGTGCTGTGTAGTGATGTTATTTGGTTATTGAAGAAAAGTTTCTGGAACCATTTTCTTAGGTCTGGGGAGTTGGTGAGCTACATATCAGAAATGCCTTCGTCTGCAGAGATTATTAAAGCCATGGATGAGATTTCAGACACGGTAGGTTCTTTCTGCGGTTTTCTTCTTAGTGTTCTTGTTACAAGCTCTGTTGTTGCTTGTGCTGATTGCTGTCTTCTGAACCTGAATCTTTTAGGTTTGTTCTGTTGTTGACTCTGCTGAACTCTGTAGACAAACCCATCCTGACAGGTCTCTTTCTTTCTTATTCTGAGCTTACGTACTTGTTTTTTTTTATGTTCTATTGATCTTTGGTTACTTTGCTTGATATAATAGGGAATTTGTTGAGGCAGCTCATAAAGCAGCAATGGAAATGAATGATTATCTACATGTGAGGTGACCAAGGATTTGCTCAACTTCGATTTTTCCCCCTTCATTTGAATCTTTGAATGCCTAATATGAAGACATGATAATGAAAATAACCTTTTTGTTAAAATAAAATATATGGGAACTCCTCCATCTTTTAACACTTTTCTTGTTTAGCCATGAATAAACAGCTGTTTGAAAAGATCTGCAATATCAAATTTATTTTTCCAATCGTGGATACTGTCTAGAATATCATCCATAACAGTAGACACAGTTGAGTCGATGTTTATTCTTGGGAATCTTTTAACTTTCCAGTGACACTTCTTTGGGTTGTTGATGTTCAGCATCTTAACACAAACCATACTTTGTATGCTGCGGTGAAAAAAGCAGAGCAAGATTCCAACTTGCTTACCGAAGAGGCAAGTAGGACCGCACATCACCTCCGAATGGACTTTGAACGGGGTGGCATTCATCTAGACACTGGTTTGTTATATATTGCGGTTGGTTTTTCACCTTTTATAATGTGGCTGTTGTACTTGATGTTTAATGCCTTTTTTTATTTCTCTTCTTTTATTATTCGCAGAGAAGCTAGATAAAGTGAATAACTTAACAACCAACATTTTTCAGCTGTGCAGTGAGTGAGTACCCATGAATACACAAGTATTGATTCTATTGAAACTCTGAAATTATAATAGTGCTTTGTGCTGTTAGTTCTAACTTCCTTATGATCCAATATTCAGGTTCAGCGAAAATATTGCTGATGATCCAGGACATGTTGATATATTTCCAGTATCACGCATCCCTCGACATCTGCATCATCTTCTCAACCCTATCTATCGATCCACTTCAGGGGGTCTAAGAGGGTCTAAAAGATCAGTTCATAACTCGAAAGAGAAGGGATTTCGAATAACTACCGATCCACGAACCCTTTCTTCCATTTTGCAATGGACATCAGACGAAGAGGTGCCTAATTTACCTATTTTGTTCTATTTCCTTTTTCTGACATCCGAACTTCAGGGATAGAGGTATGAGATTAAACAGTTCTCATTGGTAACTTACAAGCGTTTTATAATCAGGAAATGAGCTTTGAAGTTGCATTATTATGCCATGAACCTACATCCATTTTCTGCGACCACTGTAATTTAATACCTCTATTTTCAGGTTAGAAAAATGGTATATATTCAAGGGAACTCTGTTCCTCATGCAAATCACGGAGTTCTTGAGAAGCTTATTGCTTCACGCCATGAGCTTGCCCAGGTTAGTAAATATTCATTTATGATGCTCTGTAGTATATTTCCCTGTGTTGAAAGATTGCACTTACGTATTGCTCTAGCTCTCTTTTTTTTTTGCTCTCAGATGATGGGGTGTAATTCTTATGCTGACTTCATGGTCGAGCCAAACCTAGCAAAATCGCCAAAGGTTGTGACATCCTTTCTACAAGAACTGAGCAAGACTGTCAAACCAAAGGCGGACAAAGTAAGCTGACCTTCACACTATATCTTCAAAAGCTGGCAGTTTTATGATGTTTTTTGTTATGGAATATTAAGGCTCTAATAACCAGCTCCCATCTCCGTAGGAATACATAGCCATCAGAGACTTTAAAAGAGAGAAATGTGGTAATATATCTGCAGAATTAGAGCCATGGGATGAAACTTACTATACTTCAATGATGAACTCCTCCGTCAATGATGTGGACACCGCTGTAAGTTGTTTCTGCTATTTAATTTCTGTTTCCATACCTTTATTTTGGTTATTTTTTCTTTCCCTAGAGGGAACGTTGCAAAGATTTATCTTATCATGCTCTGTTGGAATATTCTTGTACAGGTGGTAGCATCATATTTTCCTCTGCCTCAGTGTATTGAAGGCCTAAAAGTGCTTGTTGAATCATTGTTTGGTGCAACATTTCATACCGTTCCTCTCGCCCCAGGTGAATCCTGGCACCCAGATGTGCTTAAAATGTCTCTTCATCATCCGGACGAGGTACGTTGTTTACCAAACTAAGATAATCCACAAATAATAGTTCATTCCAAGATGGCCAATTTTTTTCGTAGCACACCCATCTTTGCTCCCTCATTCTCACAAATCATGCCACTGTCTCTTGCAGGGTGCTCTCGGGTACCTTTACCTTGACTTGTACTCAAGAAAAGGAAAATACCCTGGGTGTGCTAGCTTTGCAATCAAAGGAGGACGCAGGATTTCCGAGACAGAATACCAACTCCCTGTATGCTTGATCAAATTTCATTTTCTTTCCTTCATTACCATAAATGTATAACTAAAAATATGGCAAATAAATATCATATTCTTACATGCTGCCTATTGATCTGATCCTGTTGCAGGTTTTGGCTCTTGTTTGCAATTTTTCGCGAGCTCGTGATTCGTCAGTCGTGAAGCTTAATCACTCTGAAGTTGAAGTTTTGTTCCATGAATTTGGCCACGCGCTTCATTCTCTGCTCTCAAGAACGGTGTTGTGCAAATTAATCAACACAGAAAACTAATTACAATCCCCCCCCCCCCTTACTGATTGCTCTGTTTTACAGGAGTACCAACATTTTTCCGGGACCAGGGTGGCTCTTGACTTAGCGGAAATGCCTTCAAATCTATTTGAGTGAGTATAATTCTCGACAATATAACTGTTTTTCAATACTCTTTATTTTTGAGTTGCAAAACCATTCTGATGGTACATAATGATCGTGCTCATGCGTCCCTCAGGCACTATGCATGGGACTATCGCCTCCTGAAGAGATTTGCCCGGCATTACTCAACCGGTGAGACAATACCCGAGAAGTTGGTGAACTCATTACAAGGTGCGAGGAACATGTTTGCAGCAACTGAACTGCAACGCCAGGTCTCTGATTAATTGATTCAATCCTCAAATATACTCAATACAGAAAACAAAAAATTGGTTAGAGAGAGATCAACATCAGATTCTGTTTGGGTTTTTGGTAGGTGTTTTATGCGTTGATCGACCAAATGCTGTTTGGGGAACAACCAGAGGCAGGAAGAGACGTGAGTCATCTTGTGGCTGAACTGAAACGGCAACACACGAGCTGGAACCATGTCGAAGGAACACATTGGCATATCCGATTCAGTCACCTACTTAACTATGGAGCAGGTATTATATCTCTCTACATAAAATACATACAAGTTTTTTTGTGTGTGCAGATGTCTCAACTCTGGTGTGTATGTATGTGCAGGTTACTATAGCTACTTATACGCCAAGTGCTTTGCTTCGACGATCTGGCAATCGATATGTGAAGAGGATCCGCTTTCGTTGAGCACGGGAACATTGCTGAGAGAGAAGTTCTTCAAACATGGAGGAGCTAAAGATCCAGCTGAGCTGCTCAAGGATCTTGCAGACAAAGAGATCATTAGTGTTCATGGTGAAGGCATAATCCCTGCAACCACATGCCTTTTAAATGAACTGAGACTATAAAAAAAAAAAAAAAAAAAAAAAGAATCACTTGTTTCATTTTCTGCCTTTTTAGAATGTTAATCATTATGCACAAGTTTTTAGTAATTTAAACCGATCTTGGGTTATACGACGTCGTTTGAATCGAGAATAAAAGTAATCTCCGACTCAAAAAACCGAACCGAGACTGAACCAATTTAAACCGATATAGTGTTATTCGACGTCGTTTTGAAGATAGAAAAGGAAGAAGAAACAAAAACAATTATCCTTGACTCTTGATTGATCACTATTCTGAAAAAATGGCGCTACAAATCAACTCTTGGTATTGCTTCTCCACGAGACCCTATCATCTTCACCAGACCAGAAACCCTAGATTCGCAATCAAATGTCAGAATCCCCAAATCGAAACAGAGGATCCGGCTCAACCCAGAAAACCCGGCGTAGGATTCGGGTCACCGAAAGGGAAAGGGAAGAGAGAGGTGATTAGGCGTTCTCCTGTGGAGAAACCGGTGTTCGTCAGCGAAGAGGGAGCGGCCAAGGCAGAGGAGCTGAGACGGAACGAGAATGCGTTTCTTCTAACATGGCTTGGTCTTGGTGGCCTCATCCTCATCGAAGGGATTCTTCTAGCCGTTTCAGGTATTACTAATCTGGGAGGTTTCGGTATATCGCTACAAATTATCTAGCTAGAGGGATAGTGAATAATCTTAGTAGTCTTGGAAGAAATCATACAAGAGTATAGGCTGATCTCAAATTGACAAAGCTTGTCTCCTTGTCCATTCTCCTCTTGTTGTCTTATCCGTTTCTTAGGTATGACTCTAAGCTGATTCTTTTTTGTTCTACTTGTGTTCCATCAAGTCCAAAAGCAATTGCTTTGGTCTCTGTTGCTTTTGTGGGTACTCTTGCATTGGTAATGGACAGATTGAAAACAAACTGTTTTCCTCTTCCAGTGTGAGATGAATGATTTAAGTAGAGAGTTTCCCTGATACATATAATAGAGTTCACAGGAGATTTCCAATTGAATCGATTCGATTTGGCGATGCAGGCTTCCTCCCCGAAGAGTTGGATAAGTTGTTTGTGAAGTATGTGTACCCAGTGTTCACTCCATCGGTTGGATTATTTGTGGCTGGGACAACTGCATATGGGGTTCTTAAGTACATACAAAACGAGAAACTCAAGGATCAAAAATGAATACAATACAACCATGGATATTCCGTGATTGAGATAAGGTTTAGGGTTAAGTGGTATGTTGCAAGTGGAGTGGATGGATACTCTTTAAGATGGTTTCACTTTGGTGTTTTGCAATTCCAAAAACAAGAGTTTGTGTATTCATCTGAACCTTAGTCATTGTATATGTAAAATAAAAAATCAGTTTCAAGTTATTCAGGTGCCATTATCATTTTTCTCCTAAACAAAAATCAAGAGTCAAAGCCATGTAGTTTCTTGTTGCCCATAAACAGGACTGGCTTAATCTTTTGAACCGGTCATTTTTCATTTGTAGTTGGTGTCATCCGCGGGCTGACTTACAAAGCTCATGTGGTTTAGCATTTGGTTCAGTTCAAGTTTTTCAAATTTTGGTTTTTTCGGTTTTGTTAAAGAAGATCCGAATTAAACCCAAAAATATTTCGGGTGGAGTTTGTTTGGTTTCGGATTAAAACAAACTTGTACACGACAAATAAATAATTCATAAATTTATATATTTTTATAATATATACTTATATTTTAGTATATATATATAATTAAAAATCTTAACTTCGAACAAAATTTGAATTATTCGGTTCGGTTGCATTAAATTCTGATTTAGTTCGGTTTCATTTTGGTTTGTTAGCATATATAAAATTGTTACTATTCGAGTTAAAAATAAAGTTCAATTTGGTTTCGGTTAGAAGAATTTCGGTTTGTTTTTTTCCCATCCCTAATCAAACCACATCTACATAAGTAAAACATAACACAAAAACACAATAATGAGTCACCGGAAGATTTGGTGGTGAAAGTCAAGAGTTGGGGCCCTTTTAGGAGGCGCCGCTAAGTCCATCCCTCCCACTACCAAGACACCGTGCTATTGATTTGCTCATTTGTTATCATTGTTTTGATGTTGATTATCATGATGTTGATTCTCTTCTCATCATTTCCATTTTTATAAATGTTTCTTTTGTTTTGTTTTGTTTTGGTAATTTACCACGTAGCTTCTTTTCAAAGTCTCGTATAAGCTTGTGGACTTTTTTAGTTGTAGCCTTCTCTCTTAACTTTATTAATCGACATCCAGCTTCACTCACTTTGACCCTTTGTATTAGGGTCTTGATTAGGTAAATAAACTTTTTTAGTTGTAGACGTTTTCACGTGCACTACTTCGACGACCAAGACAGCGAGCTCCGAACTTAGCGAAATAGGACTAGTTGAACAAGTCAAACACGCCGAGCTAAACAAGTTCACGATATCTTCATATATTCGGAGTCGAAGTAGTGCACGTGACCTCGAGATATGCGGAGAGGTTAGAGCTCGACCACTACAAGAAAACATCTCGATTTCCGACCACATTTTCGACCACATTTCCGACTACAAGAAAACAAGAAATCCCGACGGATTTCCGACGAATTGGAGACCGACTAACAATCGTCGGAAATTGGTCGGTATTACAGAGCAATTTCCGACTATTTTCCGACGAGATATATACGTTAATATACCCGTTGCAGTGGCCGTTGGCGAATATTCGTATGGTCGGAAATTGGTCGGAAATGGGATTGAATTTCCTACCAGTATTGAATCCGACTAAATTCCGACGAAATATATACGTTAATCTGCCCGTTGCACTAGCCGTTTGAATTTTTTACAATTGTCGGAAATTGGTCGGAAATCCGCGGAAATTTTAATTATAAATACAACACCACCCTCATTCACAATTTACACCAAAAAAAAAAAATAGAAAATGTCTTCTTCAAATCCAAACACTAGAGATTATTTTCGATCGTGGATGGATAGACCACGGCAAGATCCAGCGACGAATTTACTGACCGATGAGTATGCACAAGGTGTTGAGGAATTCATGATATTTGCGACAAACAATAGCATGACGTCGGAATACGGTAAATTGTATTGTCCTTGTCCTAAATGTCGGAATCATAGATTAGTCTCTGTTGGGGAAGTATGGAAGCATCTTTATAGGAATGGGTTAATGCCGAGTTATAAGATTTGGTATACGCATGGAGAAACTGATGCAATGGTGCAACATCATTGTAGTGGTTTTAATTATTCCGGTAGAATAGAGGAACCAACACCGGAAGTTGATGCAAACGTTCAGATGGTGAATGATGCGTATCGTGAAAACGTAGCATCGTATGTTCCAGATGGTATTAGAATAGAGGAACCTAATTTAGAAGCTCGGAAGTTTTTTGATATGCTAGATGCAGCTAAGCATCCACTATACGAAGGATGTAGAGAGGGAATATCGCCTTTATCAACTGCAAGCAGGTTGATGACAATAAAGACCGATTTCAACTTGGCAGAGGATTGTGTGGATGCGATAGCTGATTCTGTGAAAGATATTTTACCTGAAGATAATCTCTCACCGGCTTCATACTACGAGGTTCAGAAACTTGTAGCTGGTCTTGGATTGCCGTATCAGATGATAGATGTGTGTATCGACAATTGTATGATATACTGGAGAAAGGACGAAAACCGTCGCAAGTGTCGTTTTTGTGGGAAACCTCGGTATCAGGAAACGGGTGGAAGGGTACCAGTTCCACATAAACGGATGTGGTATTTGCCGTTAACAGATAGGTTGAAGAGGTTATATCAATCCGAGCGCACGGCAGGAGCTATGAGATGGCATGCAGAACATAACTCATATGGAGAGATTGCGCATCCTTCAGATGCAGAAGCGTGGAAACATTTTCAAGAGGTGTATCCTAGTTTTGCGGCTGAGCCAAGTAACGTATACCTCGGGTTATCTAACAGATGGATTCAAACCTTTTGGGAAACATGGGAGGCAATATTCATTGTGGCCAGTAATCGTCACACCTTACAATTTGCCGCCTAGTTTGTGCATGAAACGAGAGTTTTTGTTCCTCACGATTATTGTCCCCGGACCAGAGCATCCTAAGAGAGCCCTTGATATTTTCTTGCAGCCATTAATTTATGAGTTGAAAATGTTATGGAAAGATGGTGTTCAAGCGTTCGATGTTTCTCTCCAACAGAATTTCACGATGCGTGCGGTACTTATGTGGACCATAAGTGATTTTCCAGCATTTGGTATGCTATCTGGATGGTCGACTCATGGAAGGTTGGCGTGCCCGTATTGTCAAGATAACAATGATGCGTTCCAATTGAAGCACGGTCGAAAGACTTCTTGGTTCGATTGTCATCGACGATTTCTGCCGCATGATCACCCATATCGTCGGAGCACGACATTGTTTAAGAAGAACAAAAAATTATTTGATGGTCCACCTCCTGAGCCGGATGGGAATAACATCATCACTCAGTTGAGAGATTTTGGTGCTGAGAAGACGGTTTCATGTGGTGGTAATGGTCATTTTCCCGTAGATGGTTGTGGCGAGTACCACAATTGGAACAAGAGGAGTATTTTTTGGGATTTGCCATATTGGAAGAACCATCTGCTGCGCCATAATCTAGATGTCATGCACATTGAAAAAAACTTTTTTGACAACATCATGAATACTGTTCTAAATGTGCAAGGGAATACGAAAGGCCAGATTGGACTTGCCAGAAATTTGTTCTCGGAAGGAACTCCATATAATGACGAACGGAAAATCTCTGGCCCCCGCTTTCCGTTTGGATGAGCCTTCAGAGGAGGTGTTCTTCGACTGGATTACGCATAGTGTTCAATTCCCAGACGGATACGCATCTAACCTTCGTAATTGCGTTAATATTGGAGAAGGGAAGTTTTCAGGGTTGAAGAGTCATGATTGTCACGTTATCATGCAACGCCTCCTTCCATTTGCCTTTGCCGGTCTTCTTCCTAGAAACGTCCATGGAGCTATTACAGGTACATTTATAATTTACAAAATTATATCTAAATTTTACTAAATTTATCTAAATTGTCTAAATTTTAATAATTTTATTTATCAATTATGGAGGGATCGGTGCTTTCTTCCGGGATTTATGCAAGAGATCACTTACAGCAGACGGTATCCGAAATTTGGAGGAGAAGATACCGGCTCTCCTATGCAACCTCGAGAAAATATTTCCACCAGCATTTTTCGATGTTATGGAACATCTTCCTATTCATCTCCCTAGGGAAGCAAGACTTGGTGGGCCAGTTCAATATCGATGGATGTATCCGTTTGAGCGATATATGCTCCACCTAAAGAAGAAGGTGAAAAATCTTGCAAGAGTCGAGGGTTCTATTGTTGCACAGAGCGTGAATGAAGAAGCATCCAACTTTGCTAGCTACTACTTTCCACCTTCGGTGAAGACTAAAAGTAGACGACCTGCACGTCATGATGATGGAGGAGAAAAACCGCTGTATCCGGTCTATGTCCCAAATATTTTTGCAGAAATTGGAAGGCTTACTGGAAAAGGGAGGTCTAGACGACTAACAGAGGAGGAACAAAGGCATTTGCATACATATCTTCTGACAAACTGCGAAGACGTTTTCGAATATGAGAGGTACGTCACTTGATTTTGAATAATGTATTTGTTTAGTAATTACCAAAAATTAATCCTTGATAGTATTTTGAATAATGTATTGGTTTTATTCACAGTATATACATGGAGCAAATAAGGAATTGGTTTCCAAATTGCACAGAGGATGAGCTTATGGTCCGTAAACAGAATGAATTCGCGGATTGGTTGAAATATTACGTAAGTGCTCGATTTCCCGCAATTAAACTAAATTTTACATGCTTACACATATTGTTTATGAGTGTCCACAAATTGTACAGGTTGATCAGATGAATACTACCGGGACATCGATTCCCACATGGTTAGTTGAGATGGTGCGTGGCCCTACTTTTGTTCCAAGTGTTTGTCCGATGTATTGCACTCGGGGGTATGCTTTTAAGGCTTTTCGTGAAGGGAGTTCAAGGACAACATGCAACTACGGTATTTCGTCTCCATCCGGAGAATTTGTCTACTACGGAATACTCCGCGAAATATTAGAAGTCAAATATCCATGAATAATTGGTTTGAAGTGCATTGTGTTCTATTGCGATTGGTATGATCCAGTGGAAGGTCTACGTCAGGATGAATTCGGTGTGACATCTGTTCACGGAGGCAAGCGACATCGGAAATACGATCCATTTATTCTTGCTTCACAAGCAGACCAGGTTTCCTACATTCGATACCCCCGGGTTAGGAACAAGCAAGATCCGTGGATTGCAGTAACATCGATACAACCAAGAGGAATGATATCTGGTGTTTCCGAGCATGACCCTTTACAGGAAATGCCAATTGGTAATTTAGGTGAAATCGAGCATTCTCTAGAGGTTGACCTTGTGGTTGACTTCACCGGCATGGGCGAACTATTTGAGGATTCTGAAGAAGAGAGAGGAGAATTTGATGAGGAATCCGATTCAGCTTCTTCAGATTATTCATCGGACTCAGAATAGTTTTTGTAAAAAATATTTTATTATAATTATTTTTATGTAACAAATTTATGAAACTTTTTTCACATGCTTTAATTAGTTGTACGTATTTTTCATATGCTTAAATATGGTGTACGTATTTTTTAATACATTTTTCATATGCGTAAAAATATTTTTCAAAATTTTTCAAATGCTTAAATATGGTGTACGTATTTTTTAATACATTTAATTCTAAATTCCGACCATTTTCCGACCGGACACGAGGATCGGTCAGAAAATGGTCGGGAAGTATTGAATTATATTTTCCCCGGCTAAAACTTCCCCCGGCTAAAACTTCCCTCTGTTAAACGTTTTAGCCGGGGCAATTCTTTGTTTAGTCGGAAAATGGTCGGAAAGTTCTAGAAATTCCGACCATTTTCCGACCATTTAACCTCATACTCACAATAAACATGCTCAAATTATCAAAGAACGTGTGGTTTATTAGTTGGTCTGAATGTGGTCGGAATTCCTCGTAAATTCCGACCAAATTCTGACAATTTGAGGTTCCGAAACGTCAAACGGTATAAATTTGATTTGGACTATGTTTAATATGGTTAGATATGATCTTTTGAAATAATTAAATGTCCATAAAGCTTAAGTAAAACAACTTTGGGGCATATAATAAAAAACCTACAAGAAACCGAAAAGTATAAGTATAAGGTCAATGTTTCGTTATGAAATGTTTAACTCAATCTACTTTCAATTTATAAAAACATCATATACTCTATTAAATGTTTATTTTGCCATATATTTGTTAGACATAAGATGTTTACATGTTTTTTAAACAGTATACAGTTTGAAAATTAAGAATTTTAAACCATAAACCCTGTATGGTCGAAAATTGGTCAGAAATTTCAAGGAATTTCCGACCAATTGCCGACCAATATGAATTTTTAATACATTAAATTCTAAATTCCGAATATTGGTCGGAAAATGGTCGGGAAAGATTGAATTATATTTGCCCCGGCTAAAACTTCCCCCAGCTAAAACTTCCCTCGGCTAAACGTTTTAGCCGGGGCAATTCTTTGTTTGGTCGGAAAATGGTCGGAATTCTTCGACATTATTCCGACCATTTTCCGACCAAATCCCGACCCTTTGGGGTTTCGAAACCTCAAAACGCATAAATTTGATTTGGACTATGTTTAATATGGTTAGATATGATCTTTTGAAAGAATTCAATGTCCATATATCTTAACTAAACCAATTTTGGGGCATATCCTATAAAACCTAAAAGAAACCGAAAAGTATAAATATAAAGTGAATGTTTCGTTATGAACGGTTTAATTCGATATAATTTCAATGTATAACAACATCATATATTTTATTATATGTTTACTTTGCCACATATTTGTTAGACATAGGATGTTTACATGTTTATTAAACAGTATACAGTTTGAAAATTTAGTATTTTATATATACGCGAAACCCTAAATGGTCGGACTAATTTCCGAGCACTATTAATATTTTCGGGGCAATTTCTAAGTGTTATACACTAATTCGATATAATTTCAATTTATAACAACATCATACAACTTTTTTTTTGTATGTGTTTTTACAGTTACTGAAAATGTCCTCTAATTGTCAACACTTAGCATTTTTTTTCGAAAATATTCATAATGCTCGGAAATTGGTCGGAAATTCCGACCAAATTCCGACCAATATGAATATTTTCGAAAAAATGCTAAGTGTTTACAATATATCTAAACCAATCAGAAGACATGCAATATTATGGGTTAGTCGGAATCTCGTCGGAAATACCGACTGATTTCCGACCAATCCGAAATAAAACCCGCGGAAATTAACCGCTAAATGAAATATTTTGGCGGTTTGATATTTTTCAAAACCGACCAAATTTCGACCGATTAAGTGGTCGGAAATTCGTAGATCTAAATACGACATACGCTTCTTCTTCTTCATTTGGTCGATCTCTCTTCTCTCTTCTCTCAAACCGCCGATTCTCTCACTCCGCCGACCTTCACCGCCGTCCCTCTCCCTGGTAAGTCTCCCTCTTCCTCTTCCTTCTCTTCTCTCCCTCTTCTCTTCCTCTTCTCATCCTGTTTTTTTCTTCTCCCTTGTAAGCCGCCGTAGATCGCCGGAGCCGCCGTCCCTCCTCCGCCGCCGACTTCTTCTTACCATGTAAGTAATTTTAAGCTTTGTGGTTGTTGTTGTTTGGATTTGAAGATTAGGATGTGTAGTTGTTTTAGCTTGAGATTTGTGGTTAGATTCGAGATTAGAATGTTAGTTGTTGTGATTTGAGGTTAGATTTGTGAGATTTGTGGGTTAGATTTGTGGGATTTGTTGGAATTTTTTGGATTTGTTGTTAGATTTTAGTTTAGGTTGTAAATTTTTTTTGGTTTAGGTTTTTATGGTAGATTTGTTTAATTATAATTTTTGTTATGAATATAAAACTTTAATAAATAATTTTTAGATTAAAAATACAAAAAGATAATTTTTAAATTTTATAAAAATCATGTATATAAAACGTTTTTAAATCTAAGATTTTTTAAGATTTTTTGAAAATTAAATAAAAAACGTTTTCATTATTTTGCATAACTAAGAAATTTATTATTACTCTTTTTCATAAATTTCTTATAATTTTATGAATTTTC
>PKML01070227.1:17071-29015 GCA_002933935.1 Eutrema yunnanense | reverse complement strand
AAAAAAGGGCGGCGTTGCGGGGGTTTGGGTACGATCCCGTTTATGGACGACGGGACTTCTTCTGGTTCTTTTTTTCTCTGAAGATCTCATCCAGCAGAATGAAGAGCTCAAGTCCAAAGTAGAAGCTTTGTAGGCGGCGAAAACGGACACCGAATTCAAGTTAGGTGCCACGCAAGATGAGCTTTCGGAGGCGAGGTCAGATATCGCTAGCATGTCGTCTTGGATGAGAGCGAAGTTTCCGGATTACCCGGGAACGGGAACGGGATCCGGATCCGGATCCGCAAATGTTTAATGTTAATGTTTAATGTTTTAACAACATTTTTTCTTATTTCTAAACTATTTTATTTTCAAATATTTTAATGTTTAATATTTAATATTAATTTTAATGTTTACTATTAATTTTAATTTTAATTTTCGAATAAAATTATTTTCAATTAAATTAAATTAATCAATATTCATTATTTTTAAAATAATTTCAAAATAATATATTTTGTCGGAAATTAGAAAGGTCGGAATTTGGTCGGAAATTAGAAACGTCGGCATTTGGTCGGAAATGAGGTCATCGGACTTTTGTTGATAAATCGTCGGGTATAATTATGGTCGGAACTTATTCTGGTCGGTATTTAGTCGGTAATGGGTGCATCGGACTTTTGTCGGCAAATCGTCGGGTATTATTATGGTCGGAATCTGGTCGGGACATAGTCTAGTCGGTATTTGGTCGGGAATGGGCGCATCGGACTTTTGTCGGTAAATCGTCGGTAAATGGTCGGGAATGCGCTGGTCGGGAATCCGTCGGGAATTACCGACTAATTTCCGACCATTTCTGATTTCCGACGAGATAGTTCCGACGGGCCAAATTGGTCGGAAATTCGTCCGAAAAGACATTTTCCGACCGGTTTCCGACCAATATACTCGTCAGAAATCGAGTGCATTCTTGTAGTGGACGGGGACTATTTAAAAAAGACTTGCGGCTTTTTACTTGGATTTTACTATGCTCTTCGAACTCATTATGTAAACACTAAAAGACATCTCTTTTAAAATACTTTGTACTTATTGATTTATCAATACAAATCTAATTCGTCGATACTCTTTTATATTTTAATCGGCTCGAAAAATAAATCTAGTTCTCAATTTAATTTCTTTTACAAAACCAAACACAAATTTCTAGTATGGGATTTAGCACCCACATTATTTTAGATAAACACCCACAAATCAATACTTATGAAATCTGTGTCAGATTCGATGCTAAAGAAAACATAAAGGAGATATTGACATGGTTATGATTATTTTTGTCATTTCTTCTTAAAGTTTAACCTTTTTTTTCTCTTTTGTAAAGAAATGTACAATGATGAACTCCCTATATGCCAAACTGTTATTCTATTTGTTTCCCTCTCATTTTGGATTTTCGAGTGTTAATTTCAATAAGTTTTGGATTACTGAGATAACAAATTTAGATTAAAATAAAATAAAAATGTACCGAACGTAGCGTCGTTGTTCTACCACCATCAACATATCTACCAAGTAAGAATAACGGCGTTAAATGCAATAAACAAAATATTGACTGCATTACACGCGTATGCATTCATGATTTCATGTACACAAACACAAATTAAAACAACACACGTATCAACCAAAAATAAAATATACTAAAGTATATGTATGTGCTTCGACAATGATCAGAACTAGAATTTGGATACTTCGATATATTCAAAATCTATGCTACAGTTTAAGTCATGGCAGTGATATATAATAGAGCTGAGTAACAACCACTAGTAGAAACTCGTATGATGAACCATTTTTTTGACGATTTCCTTTTACAATTTTTTTACTTCTATTTTTATCTGTTTTCATACAATATGTGGATATTTTGTTCCTTTCAATTATACTCAGTGGGTGTCTCATACTGTTGGAACAAATTTTTTATCAAAGTTTATGAGTTTGATAAAATTGTGTTTGTGTGAAAAGAAATGAGTTAAGCTCATTCAAATGAAATGTTTTCATTGGCTATAACTATTCGTGGGAAGAGCAAAAGTCACACATTGCTAGTTGAGAAACGTTTTCTCTTGAATATATATGGAGTGGTCGTATCATCTTTGGTATCGATCGATGCTTGACGGGTTTTGGGCTTTAGATCGAGCAATTGATTTTTTGGGCCAATTTTAAAATCGCAGCCGTCTAGAATATTATGCGGAATATTCTGTACTTGTTAATCGAGCCTGCGAAAAACCCTACCCTCTCTCCTATATATACTGGCCGATTTTCACCAGAAAAATCATCCTCTGAAACACAAAAAAACACATCCTAAAAGTTCTAGCAAAAGTTCCTTCAATTCCCTACTGCTTAGAGTATCGTAGTTATAATGTTCTTTATTCGAGAGTATCGTAGTTATAATGTTCGATAGATCTGTTATCGAGTGTATGCGATAACAGATTCTTTTGGTTGTATCCTGAGACTCATGGATCTATTATAAACCGTCGCACTACGGAAGATTCTTTGAGTTAAGGAAAGAGATTCATCTCGCCTCCATTGATTTATGAATGTTTCATCGTTTTATCAATCTCCTGGTTCCTTAACGTTTATTTATGTATTCGTGATTAAATTCAATCATGTCTATTGTGCGAATTTTTGGTCCTACAATCTTAACTCAAAGAATATCCGATTTTCGTTTTATTACTTCAATCGGATCTTTAATCGCGAGTAAATAAACGTGTTTTCAAACGATTCTTCTACTGCTGATGATACTCAAACGTTATCAAACGCTAATTTAGCAATCTGAAACGTGTAGTAGAAGCAATTTTCTGTTTATTGAATTATTTTATAAAAGACGTTCGACTGCTAGTGATACTCAAACGTTATCAAAACGCTTCCTGAGCAACTTGAAACGTGTAGTAGAATCAGTATTGCTTTAAACGTATTTCACAACCGTTATTAATTGCGATTAATAAACAGTATAAACAACGAACGCACGATGTGGTTCTTGTTTGGTTTTATTGCGATCGACACCATGTGAGTATCGATCGACACCTACTGTGGCATCGATCGATACTATGCAAAAATTTCACTGACATCGATTGACACCGAGCGTGGATAGATCGATTTAAGTCTCTGAAAATTTTGTATCGATCGACACTGCGTGTGCATCGATCGATACTGTGCATCGACCGATTTGGGTCTATATCGATCGATACTGTGTGAAATTCATCGATCGATACCGTGGTGCATCGATCGATCATGTGCAAAAATTCACTTGCATCGATCAACACCTAGGGTGTATCGATCGACACTGCGTGCATCGATCGACACCAGTTGTGTATCGGTCGACACCGAGTGTGCATCGATCGATACTTTGCAAAATTACTTTGCATCGACCGATTTGGGTCTGTATCGATCGACACTGTGTTGTGCATCGATCGACACTTGTTGTGTATCGATTGACACTTGTTGTGTATCGATCGACACTTGTTGTGTATCGATCGACATTTGGTGTGCATCGATCGACACCTACAATCGCATCGATCGAGTCTGTGCAAAATTCTCTTGTATCGATCGACACCGTGTGTGCATCGATCGATTACAGATTCTCTGAAATTTTGTATCGACCGGGTTAGGGTTTGCGAATGCCTAACATCAAATACATTGGAGAACGGTTTGAAGAACGCTCTGCGGAGATTCGAATTAGAACGCTCTGAGGAGGTTCGAATCAGAACGCTCTGAAGAGGTTCGATTCAGAACGCGCTTTTAGCGGTTCTAATTAGTTCGATAATTACGATTTAATTTCGTATCGAAACTCTTGTGATTTAATTATTTGTCTAATTAATCATTATTGATTAGAGGTTGTGTTTATCTTGTCTTCGCGGAATGACAAGCAATACTGAGAACAACACCAAAGAGATTCTTTGTGCTAAGGCTTGATTCTAAGTCGTCTGATAGACTTGTTGTACACTGTTTAAAATACGGTCAACATTTCAAAGGAACTTTGGGTTGCCTTAGAGAAGAAGTATAAGTCTAAAGACGCAGGCTGTGAGAAATTCGCAATTGCGAAATTTCTAGACTTTGAAATGGTGGATTCAAAATCCATCATGGAACAAGCGGAATGCAATATCCCTTGAAGACTTGATAGTCAAGCTGCAGATTGAGTCTCGAAACCGCAAGGCAGATGGTGTTCAGTTTGAACACATTGCTAATGTTGTTGTTCACAAGGACAATGGGAGAAGAAAAAAATTCCCTGAAAGCCTCTATTAGCTTTATGAAGCTAAAAGGTGCAATGAAGTTTTTGGGAAAGTGTCACATGCGTGATAAGGTTGGTCATAAAGCTAGCGCAAGTCGTAGCAAGAGTGACAACCACAAAGACAAGGGATATGTTACGGGATGACTGGTCAAAATGAATGTAATGACAGTCCTACACTAAAATATTATAACAGATGATCCAGTTGCTTATTTGGTTTAGTCTTTCAATATTTGGCATGAACGGTTAGGTCATGTGAATTATAAATATGTACAAAGATTGATTAATTTGAACATAATTCCGAAATGCAAATCAAGTAAAGACAAATGTGAAGTATGCGTGTAGAACCTCTCGGTTTAATTCACACAGAATTGTGTGATTTAAAATTTGTTCAAACTCGAGGCGGTAAAACATATTTTGTGACTCTCATAGAAGATAATACAAAATATTGTATGTCTGTTTTCTAAGAACCAAAGATGAAGCCTTGGAAAAATTCAAGGATTATAAAATCGAGGTTGAAAACCAACTCGATAGAACTTTAAAGATAGTTCGAAGTGATAGAGGAGGCGAATATGATGGATCATTCGATGCGTTCTGTAAAGAACATGGCATTATCCATTAAACGACCGCTCCTTATTCACTTGAATCTAAGAGTTGCAGAAGAAAAATTCTGAACCCTTAGTGAGATGATGAATGCAAAGATGCATGATTCTTAGTTATCTCAAGAAATGTGGGGGGAAGCGTTGCTTACCACATAAAGTTATTGGCAATACACCATATGAACTTTGGAAAGGTATTGTACCTTCGTACAAATACCTGAAAGTGTGGGGGTCCTAACAACCACCTAAGAATGTGACAATCAGACCAAAAACGGTGGATTGTATCCTCATTGATTATGCACACAATGTAGTGCTGATAGTCTTATGGTGTATAAATTAGATATACCAGACATCCAAGTGAACACGGTAACCAAGGAATGTGTCTTCCTTTGAACATGTTTTCCGTGTAAAGGATAAGCTCTAGTACCTCATGAATTGAGGCGAGCATTTTTGGTACTTCTGTAAAAGAAGCAGAAGAGGCTGAAGTTGAAATTAGTCATAGCCAAAGAGATTATACAGAGAAATCTTTTGGTTTTGATTTCATGATAGTATGCTGATTGGAATCACAGCGATACGAGATCTTGTAATCAATCAATTGGATGTGAAATCTGCTTTTCTAAACGACCATTTAGAAGAGGAGATTTACATAAAACAACCCGAGGGTTATGTCACTCCTGGACAAGGAAAGAAAATAAGTAGACTTGTAAAGTCTTTATACGAGCTTAAGCTAGCTCCTAAGCAATAGCTTGAAAAGTTTGACAATACAGTGATCACAGAAAGTGATAAATGCATATACATCAAATGTACTCCACACGGATATATTTTGCTCTGTTTGTACGTTGATGACATGCTCATTATTGGTAAAAATAAATACATGATCAGTCAAACTTAGAACATGCTAAGTAGCAAGTTTGATATGAAAGACATGGGATCAGCGGATGTCATTCTAGGGATTAAGATCACTAGAACTTCTGAAGGAATAATCTTGTCTCAAGCTCATTATGCTGAAGAGATACTTGATATATTCGAAATCTACTCAAGTGGGATTGCAAAAACTCCCGTAGACCCTAGTCTTCACCTAACGAAAAATTCGGGTGAAGCAGTGTCACAAGTGGAGTATGCACGTGTAATCGAAAGTCTGCTGTACTTAACGAATTGTACTAGACCCGATTTAGCGCACACAGTTAATGTACTGAGTCGCTACACTATTAATCCAAGACATAAACTTTGGAAAGCCATAACAAGAGTATTGGACTATGTACGTAATACACTAAAAGTTATGGGCTGCACTTCGGTAAAGAACCAGCAGTTCTGGAAGGGTATAGTGATTCCAAATGGATTTCAGATTCCAGAAACTCCAAATCCACGAGTGGATACGTCTTTACTCTTGCTGGTGCAACAATATCCTGGAAATCTTCCAAACAAACACTCCTGGCCAGATCAACCATGGAGTCAGAGTTTATAGCTTTAGACAAATCTGCAGAGGAAGCAGAATGGCTTCGAAACTTTCTGGAAGATATCCCGATGTGGGAAAAACCAGTGCCAGCATTACGTGTACACTGTGATAGTCAGTCGGCTATCTCTCGGGCACTGGATAACTTATATAATGGTAAATCTCGTCACATAAGAAGACGACATAAGACCATTAGACAATTGATCTCCACTGGTGTACTTACGATAGATTACATCAAGTCGGCTGATAACTTAGCGGATCCGTTCACCAAAAGTTTATCGCGAGATCAAATTGTAAAATCATCAAAAGGAATGGGTTTAAACCCTATAGACAAAGATGACGTTTGACAGATACCCCACCTATGTGACTGGATATCCCGAGATCTAGGTTCAAAGGGAAAACAAAGTTTAACTGATTCGAATTTGAGCAATGTGAGACTATGTCTCTGCCCAGTTTTTAGGATGATAAAACAGTGCTACCTGTGAATATTGAGGATAAGCGTTGGCTTTTAATGATTCCTTAGCTTCTGAAGTACAGAGGATACTTCCTACAGAAGGCTAATGGCATATCACCTAGTGAAGTGTGAAATGAGGGCCGTTTCAAGGAGAATAAATGAGAAGGCTATATTCTCCAAGTTCACTCACGAAAAACCAGGAATGTTTTAGGCCAAAATGAACACAATAGAGAACAAAGTTCTACGAGAAATGAAGCTGGGTTATAGTTGTTGTCTCGGTTTACATCAAAATCCGGGTGGTTCAAGACATCATGTTCACCTCCTGGCCAAGTAAACCCGACAGTTATTAACAATGAGTGGTTCAAAGCTGAAAATGCTACCTTCTCAGATACAGTGAATTTTCGTATACACTCGAAAGTCTGTCTACGTCTAGTCGAGTCTAGTCAAGTATGTCTAGTGAAGTCTAGTATGTTCAATTTCATATGTTTAGAGTCATTTCTATTCATGTGGGGGATTGTTGGAACAAATTTTTTATCAAAGCTTGTGGGCTTGATAAAATTGTGTTTGTGTGAAAAGAAATGAGTTAAGCCCATTCAAATGAAATGTTTTCATTGGCTATAACTATTCGTGGGAAGAGCAAAAGTCTCACATTGCTAGTTGAGAAACGTTTTCTCTTGAATATATATGGAGTGGTCCTATCATCTTATAGGTGTCGATCGATACCCCTTGGTATAGATCGATGCTTGACGGGTTTTGGGCTTTAGATCGAGCAATTGATTTTTTGGGCCGATTTTAAAATCGCTGCCGTCTAGAATATTCTGCGGAATATTATGTACTTGTTAATCAAGGCTGTGAAAAACCCTAGCCTCTCTCCTATATATACCGGCCGATTTTTACCAGAAAAATCATCATCTGAAACACAAAAAAAAACACATCATAAAAGTTCTAGCAAAAGTTCCTTCAATTCCCTACTGCTTAGAGTAAGTCTTTATTCGAGAGTATCGTAATTATAATGTTCGATAGATCTGTTATCGAGTGTATGCGATAACAGATTCCTTTGGTTGTATCACGGGACTCATAGATCTATTATAAACCGTCGCACTACGGAAGATTCTTTGAGTTAAGGAAAGAGATTCATCTCGCCTCCATTGATTTATGAATATTTCATCGTTTTATCAATCTCATGTTTCCTTAACGTTTATTTATGTATTCGTGATTAAATCCAATCATGTCTATTGTGCGAGTTTTTGGTCTTACACATACAACTTGCCTAACACTGGTGATATATCATGGTTTTTACCTTGTTTAGGCCATTATATAAGTCCTTTTATAGAGTCTTTTCTAGTGTTTTGTAGTGTTTTAGAGTCTTTTACAGGTCATAGCACGTTTGGAGGATTATTGGAAGTATTGGAGCTTTCTGGAGCAGTTTGGAGCAGAGCTAAAGATCGTGTTGCTGAGTACCTGTTTTCACGGCAAGCATCGATCGATACCCCCTGGTATCGATCGACACCCATCGCAGCAAGACACGACCCGCGAGTTTTCCAAGAGTTGAAGAATTGCAACTTGGTCCAGAAGTCTCTGATAATTACAAGAAGACCCCAAGTCGTGTTTTAGGTTATAAATAGGAGTTTTCAGCCATCTGTTTAGGCTATGCCTCTTTAAGCTTTATTTTATATACTCTGGGTTTGAGACAAGTCTGAATCTCCCTTCGTCCGAGATCAGATCTTTAAACCTTCTTTGATTATTGTTTGATGATTTATTCAAACATGTCTTTTGATTCAATTGCCATGTCTGAGTAGATCCACCTTAGGTTTAGGGTTTTCTCATAAGGGTTTTCTCTGAATGCTATGTTAATTATCTGTTTAGGATTCACCATCTGAATTAGTTCTTCGCTTAGGTTGTGTTCATAGCTAATTCTAGGTTGACGAATCTGGAACTTAGATCTTAGGATAATTGATTAGGCACGACAGTGCGATTAATTACCTGATAGAACCTAAGTGAGCAAATTGGTTATTCGCAAAGAAATTTGATTTAATTGATCTGTGAACATATCAAACCTGTTATTAAAGCTGATTTAGACTTTAGGATTCGCAAAGAAATTTGGAATTCCTAGGATTTAGATTTAGATAATTCTCGCAACGACAGTTGGTTAATTATACTTTAGTGATTCGAGTTCAAGAACTGCGCTAAATCTGAATCCTGTTAGTTAGTTTATCTGCATTCATTGATTTCCTGAGAAAAACCCTGGACCTATATTTTCCCAATCGAATACAACTCTTTTATTTCTGCACTGTTTTTAATTACATCTTCTTGGCTTAGCTTAATTCTTAACTATATAATCTATTGCGCGTTTCTGTGAGTCTTCTGTGGTTCGACCCCTAGCTAAACTACAACATCTGCTTTTAGTACTTTAGGGTATTAAATTGAGCATATCAATTTTGGCGCCGTTGCCGGGGACTCAATTCGTCATTAGATTTTAGTTTAGAATTTCGACTAAGTTCGTCGGTATCGATCGATACTCTGTAGTATCGGTCGATACTCCGGCGATTTCTTTGTTGGTATCGATCGACACCACTTGGTATCGATCGATACTCAACGTATTTTTCTGGTTACTTACGTGCTTTGCTTAGCGTTTTGTTTGCAGGTGTATGCATGTTCGTGAATCCAGGAGCAACAAGGGCACACAGCTAGTTGAACTGTCACTGGAACAGCTAGCGCTTGTGGAACGCACAAACAGAAAGACCAAGCAAACATCAGGGATGAACAACCCTGTGGTTTTAAGAGCTGATGAAGCTGGGATTCTGAGAGACCAAGAGGGTCATGTGTGTAATGAGAGAGGACAGCGACTCGACGAGGCTGGAAACGTCGTTGTCCCTACTGCTATTATTGAGATTGTCGCGCCAGCTGGGCGTGGCAACGTTGGCGATGCTGCAGTTGCTCGAGCTAGGACAATTGGTGAGCACAACAGGCCTGATCAGTTCTTTGCCAATCGAGCTGCGATTCGCATACCGACTTTTCAGAGGAATGACTTCGAGCTGAAGCCTGCGTAATATGCTCTTGTAAGTCAGAGCCCTTTCCATGGCCTACTGCATGAGCATCCCATGGATCATATCGAAAGGTTCGAGGACTTGGTCACAGGGATGAAATACAATGGAGTGCCAAACGAATTCCTATTCTGCAAACTCTTCCCATATT
Organism: Eutrema yunnanense; assembly: GCA_002933935.1. Classification (NCBI taxonomy): domain Eukaryota; kingdom Viridiplantae; phylum Streptophyta; class Magnoliopsida; order Brassicales; family Brassicaceae; genus Eutrema; species Eutrema yunnanense. Next base: position 19,089 of record PKML01070227.1, on the reverse strand, counting down.
CCCTTGGTGGAGATGCTGCTTATTGGCTGAAGCAGTTGGCTCCCGATTCTCTAACTACATGGGATGAGACGAAGAGAGCATTTCTGTGCAACTTCTACGATGATGCGAGATCTGAAGAACTCAGAAACAAGATCTCCCAGTTTTCTCAAGGTCCAACAGAGGGATTCAAAACAGCTTGGATTCGTTTCAAGTCTTATCAGAGAGATTGTCCTCACCATGAGTTCAATCAAGTTCAGCTGCTGGGAATATTCTACAGAGGGATCGACTGGAGATACCAGATGGCCATGGATACTGCGAGTAATGGGAATTTCAACACTAGATATCCAGATGATGCAGTTGTGCTTATTGAGAACTTGGTGTCTAGCAATAGCACCAAGAATGCTGACTTCGACAGGAAGAAACAAGCTGGAGGAATTGATGCAACGCAGATGGCTAAAGTTCAAGCCAAGCTAGATCTCCTGATCGGGAAGAATCAGAAAGCGGTTCACTTTGCTGCTGAGAATGAAGTGGAGGATTGTAACTACGTTGGTGGTTCTGGATTTCAGGGTCAACAATTTGGGTACAACAACAACAAGAACTTCAGTAACAACAATCACAACTATGGGAACTCTTCGTACCAGCCCATCCCTCCCAAATCCACAGATAACGAGATGAAATCCATGCTTGAGCAGATTCTTCAGGGACAACAGAAATTGCAGGTGGATTTCAATGGGAAGCTTGACCATTTGTACTCTGATCTGAATGGGAAAATTGAGGCTCTCAATACCAGTCACAGGATGCTGCAAACGCAGGTGGCCCAGTCTGCTGCAAACATCAAAGGCAAGACAGTTCATCCCAATGACGCACACGTCAATGCCATCATCTCGAACGCAGGAAATTTCAATGACGAGCCTGAAATCGCCAGAGCATCGATCGATACCCCCATGTGTCGATCGATGTCGGTTACAATTCTGAAACGGGATACTTCAAAAACCCGTGTATCGATCGATACCCCATTGGTATCGGTCGATACCAAGGCGATTTAAGAGGAGACAGCTGAAACTTCGACTGTGATGCCTAATGTAGTTGCAGAACGAGTGTATATACCCAAGGCACCTTATCCTATAGTTCCTAAGCTGACAAGGGAGGAATGGGAGATTGCTAGATTACAGTATTTGCTGGATAACCCGAACGCGAAGCTTCTTTCTGATGAAGATGTATCTGCCAAGAACGATTCAAAAGCGTCAGTATCGATCGATACCCTGCCTGGTATCGATCGATACCCTTCGCAGATCGAGCCAGAAACTGTGGAGACACAGGATATTTCGACTGAAGCTCAAGTAGTAGCAGCACGATTCAAATTCGCCCAATTTTGGGAAGACCAGGAAACCCAGTATCAGGCAGCGATAGCTAAGGAACGAGCTGAGAAAAAACTTCGCAACCCCAAGAAGGTGAACCCCATTCCTAAACACCTCAGAGACCCTGTCACTCCAAAGCAGCTGCGTGGCTTTGAGAAGATGGTACGAAGGATCTCCCATGAAAGATCTTTTGAAGAAGCTCTAGAGGGCTGGTCTCTGATGAGTCACTTCAAAGACTGTAGAGAAACTAAGGAAGAAGTCAAAGCACTCTTTATCGAGGCAAAACGCAAGTCACAAGAGCCGCGGAAATTGAAACAGAAGGAAGACCCAGGGAAATTCGCAGTGCCATGCTCTATCTCTGGAATCGAGTTTAAAGAGTCTCTAGTTGACTCAGGGTCTAGCGTCAATGTGATGTCAAAGGAGATTGCTGAACGATTGAAGGCTGACATAGGACCCACTACTTTGCTTCTCACATTTGCAAACTCCTCCACCTCACCTCCATACGGTACTATCCATGCATTGCCTGTAAAGGTAGGAAATTGTCTGGTGCCCACTGACTTTCAGGTTGTGGAGATGAGCAAAGGATCTGAGGTTTCCTTACTCCTGGGACGGCCGTTCATGGCTACTGCTGGCGCGATCATTGACACACCTAATAAGAGACTCTCTTTCTCTTACATTGAC
>PKML01070227.1:0-15398 GCA_002933935.1 Eutrema yunnanense | reverse complement strand
CCTAGGTGAGCAAATTGATTATTCGCAAAGAGATTTGGTTTAATTGATTTGTGAACATATCAAACCTGTTATTAAAGCTGATTTAGACTTTAGGATTCGCAAAGAAATTTGGAATTCCTAGGATTTAGATTTAGATAATTCTCGCAACGACTGTTGGTTAATTATACTTTAGTGATTTGAGTTCAAGAACTGCGCTAAATCTGAATCATGTTAGTTAGTTTATCTGCATTCATTGATTTCCTGAGAAAAATCATGGACCTATATTTTCCCAATCGAATACAACTCTTTTATTTCTGCACTGTTTTTAATTACATCTTCTTGGCTTAGCTTAATTCTTAACTATATAATTTATTGCGCGTTTCTGTGAGTCTTCTGTGGTTCGACCCCTAGCTAAACTACAACATCTGCTTTAGTACTTTAGGGTATAAAATTAAGCATATCAACTGGTAAAAGTTTATGTAGTGCTTCTACTCTGTAAATTGTAATGGTTTTGTCTTTTTACCATTTAAATGTTTATTGAAAATGACCCCTCTTACAAGACTGCCTAAGAGAAAAGCAAAAAAAAAAAAAAAAGTAAACAAGATTACCTAAGTGAAAGAAGCAAAAGAAAAAACGATGAACAAGATTGCCTACGTGAAAGATAAAAAGGTAAACAAGATTGCTCCAAGTGAAAACAACAAAAAAATGTAAACAAGATTGCCTCAAATCAGGGTAAATAATTTCTGATTTTCGAAGAAAACATAAATCCAAAAGAAAAACATTAAAAGGACAATTATGTTAGGTTTGGATCTTTCACCTACCCTCCTCACTCCTCAAAAAATATCTCTTTACATTTCATGATTTTATCATATGTGATATTTTAAGAAATATATATATCTTATAATATCTCCCAATACATTCGTACCAAGGAAAATTTTGACCCCAACATATAAATATCAAACTATTCAGTAACTATATTAGACACAATAACTATAATGATACCTCTTTCTATACTCCAAATCTTGTCACATATACACCGTTTTATATAATCATGACTACAACTTTAATAACCAACGTTTAGAAAATCACTATTCGATTAATATCCGAACTCTCTAAAAACAGTAATGTTAACTTTTGGATAACCCCGGATATTAGCATGAAATCATGGATTTGGCAAAAATTTATAAAACTCCGATTTGTGGCCTCTATGTTTATTTACGAAGTGGTGCAAGATGGAAGGTCGATTTCTTTTTGGCACGACTTTTGATTTCCTATGGGCCGTATCATTGACGCCACTTGGCCGGTGGGGGCCTCAAATATTCGGTATACCTCTATATGCTTATGTCAGTGATGATGTGGGTTCGAATGGTTGGAGAATTTGACGTACCCGACTTCACAATCTCAGGCCGTTGATCGTTCAACTACAATCCCAGCCATTACCAAACACTGACAATGGGCAAGATTTTTACCTATGGCGACATGAGCCTAAAGACTTCAAATATCATTTATTGACTCACCACACTTGGGATCAAATACAAACCCACAATTTGCAGGTTCCATGGAGACATGTTGTGTGGTTTTCTCAAGGCATTCCTCGTTGTCATTTTATTGTGTGGCTGGCTGTTCACAACAGACTCACCACCAGAGATAAAATGCGTAGATGGGGATTGAACTAGGCTTGTGTGTTGTGTGGAGAACATGATGAAACATGTGACTATCTTTTCTTCGCTTGTCCATATTCTTTTACGGTCTGGTGCGATGTGGCGGGAATTTACTTGGACAACGACAAGATCCCGATTGGGCTAAGACTCTTCAGCAACTTATCACCTTTCACGGCGATCGAAATCATATAATCTTCATTCAGTTAGTTTTTCAAGTTAGGATATACTTGATATGGAGAGAAAGCAACTCCCAAATTCATCACAAGGGCTACAACTCTGTCACTCAAATGACTCGACTCATTGACAAGCTGATACGAAACATGATCTTTTCCCTCAATTATGCAACTGACTCTCGGATTCAAGACCTTCTTCAAACCTGGTTCGGGATGTCTTCTCGTTAAATCGTTTCTAGGCCACTAAAAAGCTATGTTTTTTACTTTTTTGGCTCTATTTTTTTCATCTCAGTTTTGTAATTCAACTCATTGTACATATTCTAGAGAAGATCAATAAATTTAACATTCAATTCGAAAAAACACTGGTAATGTTCGGATATTTCGAATAAAACTAATATTCTAAGTGTCATTACTTAGAATATTGATAATATTCTAGTTGTAATGTTAAAACTAATATTCAAAAAAAAATAAATTTAACATATATATTGATCACTCGCTTATGATACCATATCATATAATCCAAAACCCATGTGTCATTATCCACATTTATTTTCTAAGTGGTTTTTTTCTTCTTTTTACACATTTATTTTAAAATTTATTTTTATACATTTTTTTTAACACTGATACAAATTATGAGAACTATTACAAAAAAAATTATACAACGGACAACGTTACTCCGTTCCACTAGTAACCACGACTACGATGAACGACTCCACTTGTACCACGCTGAAAATTTCCTTATAAGCTTACCTCAATTAATCTGCAAAAATTGTATCTTCTGAAAATTGAACATATATCTCTTGATATAAAAACATTAATGAATATTTTGGTCAACCACGTGACCAAATGTACTTCCACTTCCACATACATTCTTTTCTTTATATATAAAACATTATATAATTTAAAAAAAAAAAAACTTAATTACCCAAACGAGTAATCGGGTACTCTAGGTAATTACCTAACCCTACCCTTACCCATAAATATAATTTAACATTACCCAAAAGGATTTATCCGATAAGTCCAGATAATTCGGTTCGGATACGGGAGGGGTCGGGTTACCCAACCCGAGATCCTTATGGTAATATCTTTCATAACATAGCTTGTGCAAAATTATAATAATTATATCGACACCATATGAAAATAACCTTATCCGAAGAAAGCCAAGATATATGTCTCGCATTAAGATTTGGCTTTGTTTCAACAACAAGAAAGATAAGCATCATATGTTATTATACGTGCGTATTTAATACTAACACAATAACATAAGTGACTTTTTCCACATAATCAACAAACTTAAACTATCATTAACTAATTTAATTATGCATTGAACACCTCGACGATTCTCCAACACAAACCCCATTCCCCTTATCGAGCTCATATTCAAAAAGACAAAATTACCCTTCCCAAAATACAAAATAAAAACGCAAACCAAATTAAACCATTATCACTAATCGAGCTTATTGGGTCCGGTACAGTAACTAACCACGTGGTTCCATAACCACTGGATCAAATACCGCCGTCGGATTCCGTTAACATTATACGTGGCACCACGATCGTCGTTCAACATCTGTCCCGTGTACGAACCACCACCTCCTGTTCCATAAATACCCTCGCAAAGATCCGCTATCTCAACCGGAGCAACCGGGTCGGGTCCTGCGTACCAAGCGTTAACCAACGGATTCGTCGCCAGCTCAGCAATCTCGTGAGCGATCACACTTATCATCCCATCCACTCCAACATCACCGTTCGGCGATTTCACCGGTTTAATCCCCGGGATAAACTCCGGCACGGCAAACGGATACGCACAAACTCCGGGACAGAACTTCGCCGAGTTTCCGACCCAAGCGTACGGCAGCGTGAATCCAACAATCGACGGGAATGTGAAGTAGTGAAATCCACAAACCTGTCCGCAGAAATCCTGAACGTAGACGTCGTCGGCGGTGAGGAGGAGATAGAGACCGCTTTTGGGATTTACCGGCAACGGCCGAGATCTGGAACCGACGGCGGATTTGATCACCGACTGAATCGATAACCGGGTTAAGGATTTGCCGTGGGAATAGAACCGGTCGTTTTTCTCCTCGCCGAGACGAACCGTACCGGAAATGTTAGATCCGGTCTGGTCAGTGTAGAGCTGTACGGTTTTCCACCAACCGGAGACGGAAGGGTGTTTTGATCCGACGGCTGAGATTGAGTTGATGAACTCACGGATGATTTTCTTCTGCGATTTCTGCCACGTGCCGTACCAGATTGGATGGACGGTGATGTTGTTGGTGAGGACTGGGCCCATGTGGTAACGGAGGCGGACGAGATTCGATGAGCCTTCGAATTTCTTTGAAGCACCGAATATTTGATCGGAGCCGTTGGTTTGATGAGGATATGGACGCCATCCGATAACTTGCGCCGGTGGTGATGCTAAGAGCACCGTAAGTACGGTGAGGGCGAGAATCACCGGAACTGAATGCATGCTTTTACTTTTTTATTTTTTTTTGGATTGGGTGAAAGTAAAAAAAAATTAATAATTGGGAATGAGGGAAGAGGAAAAAAAATTTTGACTTGTCTGAAGAGACATGGAGTGTCAAGTGTGTGTGTATGTGTGTATATATAGGATTATTTAATTCAAACTACATTAGTTTTTTTTGTTTTTTTAAATATACATTATATAAAAAAAAAATTGGCTCATATCACACAAATTGAGTTTTCTTAAAGTATACAATTTTCATTTCAGCTGAAAGTTTAGGACTTAGGATTCGGTTAGTGATAGAAAAAGCAATAACAATTAGAAACGGTGAAAGATAATAATTAAAGGTAACCGTACAAAGATAATAGTGATAGCATTTCCATTACTGTTTGAGTATTTTGGATGGTAGGAGTAAAAATATTGATTAGTTTGGATGTTTTTTTTTTTGGTTAATTCGATTCTATATCAGTTCTTACTTATATTTTCAGAATCAATCCGGATTTAAGACCTACCCAAATCGAATCGAACTGAATTTTTTTTTGTTTATATATGAATTTCAAACATTTTTACCAAAATTATCTGAAATTTGAAAGAACCAATCCGAAGATCCAAAATACATATGCCTACTCTACTAGCTAACAAAAATGAGGTTATTCAGCTAATAAACATGGACTATGTAGTCCTTTTTCTCTTTTTTTTTTTGGGCAAATGGAATATGTATTGTAGTCTAGTAATTAAGTTGTTAATTTTGTTTACTTAATTAAGTTGTTAATTAATAATGGTGATATGGGAAGTTGATTAAATTTAAAAATGAAATAATAAGCAATTCTGCAAGTAGAGAAAATGTTTCGAATTTCAAGGAGAAGAGGATGAATGGAGGACAGATGGGCTTGTTTAAAAGTGAGGTGGACAAGTAGGACCCACCAAAAAGACAAGCGGCGTCGTCGTTAGCCGTCCGATTGTTTTCAATCTGACGTCACCAAACCCTCGTTTTTTTTGGTTCCCCATTGCGCGGGAAAATCTTATTCGTTGTCTGGGGGGTAATTACGTAATTTCACTCTCAGTTGTTTTTTTTTTTTTTATCCCGAGTGAGTATGGACCTCACTTTTCAGAATTATTTCGGTTTTTTTTTTTTTTATTCGGGACCACCACGAGTTTTTTTCCAAAGCCCTCGTATTTTTGTTTCTTTTTTAATAATCTTTTTATTTTACAAAAAGTGTTATTTTGACACATTTCACACATATTAAAAATTATGTATTACCCATTATTAATATATTAAATAATTTTTCTTTTTCTAATTAATACACTAAATTAATAGGGTTAAAATCAGAATTTTATTTGATTTTTTACATTAAATATATAAAATAGCACTCTTTGTAAAACCAAAAAAAAATGACATTTGAAAGAGTAATTACCAAAAGAAAGTTGTGTTTTTTTTTTTTTTTTCTTTTTTTTGTCGTTTTTGGGCCACTTGACAGGATAGTATTGAATAAGAATACCAGAGACTAATCACTAAAATGGCGGTTTGTTTTTATACTCAAAAGATGTTTTATGTTTTCAAGATTACTTTTTCTTTTTTGTAATCTGGTCTCCTAAATAGAGTTTGATAAAAATCTATAGCTGTCATGTGTATGTATATATAGCAATTACCAAATACCACACATAGTATTAGTAGACCTCGACTAATACATTTTCCCGTTAAGAATATAGTCATACGCAAGTCTTCAAGGCGTGGCCATCTTTCAAGTTCCAAGCCCTGAGATTTTGGGTTCTTTGGTTAACATCCTAGAGTGGAAAATTGGAAAATGAGTATTTTGTCTTCACGGTCACTTTATTAAAAAATATAACATTTTCAAAATCTGTGATTACAACATAACATTGTATTCGTTGAAAAGACGATTTTGTCTCTACTTATTATTGGTCAATGTATTATACACCGTTGAAACGCACAATACTATACATAAATACGACTGGAAAGTCAACGCGTGTACAATACATAAAGTGTTATTTATTTTTACACATTTTGTAAAATGTTAGAACACAATATATTTTTTTATACCGTGCCAACTCTATCCATGTGATGGAGGTGGTTTTGCAATGTAAAATGGTCCAAATTTAAAAATTCTATGAAGCCCAAATTGTTTGTGTTTTCGAAAAAAAAACTTATGCTAACATGTAAAGAGAACAATGTTATTCAATTGATCAGTTTTGTAACAAACAAAATTAGGTGTATTAAGGGCTTTTTTTCTCTACTACTTCGAGTCTCTCCGATAATTGAACATGCGTTGTTTTCACAAAGTGACCGTCCATGCAAAAATTTCGTGGAAAATAAGAGGGGAAAGATCACCATCAAATCTAAGAGTTTGTTTCAATGCACAAAATGTTACTAAAGACTTTTGTTTGCAATCTTATGTAGCCTCGAGTCATTCTACTTGGTTTAGTGGATTCTTTGCGGATGAGAGAGTTCAATCCTCTAATTGATAGCCTTGATTTTTTTGGATCCTCCTGTTAAACTTTTTGGAGTGATATTCTTTTGTATGAGCACCATGTTCTTGAGTGATGGCTTAGAGTAGGTGTAGAGGTTAAGGAATTGCTCCTCGGCCTGGGTTGTAATGTGTTCGAATTGCTTGTAATCTGGCTGGGTTGTAATGTGTTCGAATTGCCTGTAATATTTCATGTTTACTTATATAAAATCAGATGATAAAAAACAAAAAACATACGCACAATTTTTTTTTTTTTTTTTATGTTATGGCCAAAAACCTTCTGCTTATGTATATTAGAATTAGAGATATTGTATGTGTACGTATGGGTAATACAGTCTTTCTAAATTAGAGTATCTAACTTAGGAGGAATGTGTATGTTCTCAAGATTTATTGTAAAAGTTGTCTAACCAATTGTGTAAAAATAGAAATATGATGAATTATATGTAGTTGTGTCTTCACCTAACTCATTACGTACGAAATTACTCAATGTCTATATATTTAGTTTAAAAAAAAATTGATTCACACCAAAGTATATTGCAGACAAGCTGACACAAAAATAGAATTCATTCATCGACATAAATTTTTAAGAGGTGGAAAGTTTTCTTAACCAAAAAAAAAAAATATCATCGACTGTCCATCATGGAATAATATGTTTAATTGTGATAAATTTGGTTTTACATGAATATAATTTGTACAATGTAGGCGATATAGCCATTTATATTTTTTTTTTTTGCTCGGCAACTTAGTTTATTGATTTTAAATCGAGAATGCAAAATTATTTTTATAAGACTTTCGAAAATCAAATTATTATGTAAAATGATATACACAGTATATGCCATATATTGAAGATGACAAAACGATACAATAAAATTACACAATGTTTTCTTTCTATGACAGTGTTGAAGAAGGGACATATGAGCACAAATGAGATATACGAGGCGCTGGTGTGTATCCCATAAAAACATATTTAAAAACTATATGCGGTAATTCGCAGTTGAAGGTTCCGATGAGAATATTTAGGATTTCGTTTTATAATTTTCTTTTTTCACCATTATTATCACCCAAAAAAAATCCGATAACCCAAAAAGAGATTTAAAAAAATCGGCCATCTAGCCGCCTAGGCAATAGGCGGTTTATGATTAATCGGGTCAGTAAATCGATTGTCTGATTAATTCCTATCTAAGCTGATTAATTTCTACCTAAGTCGATTAATCTCCACCTAAACCGATTAATTTTCGTATAGGCGACCGTCTAAACCAATTTTTTTTTTAATTTAAAATTAAGTTAATTCTAAAATTTTAGGGTCCAACTTATATTTATATTTTTAGTGAAAATTGTAATATATTAGACTTAATATTTTATTTTTATGTGTTTTATCCAATTTTGAACACAATCTTATATCTCAATTATAAATTATAATGAATTAACATGTTAAAAATACATTAAAACTCCCTAAAATTAATCACTAATTAATCTTCGATTTATTGATTAGGCGTTAGGCAAATTTCGACCGCCCGACTAACGCCTATCGATTTTTGTAACCTTGGATAAAACAATGAGAAAAATTATCAAAAAAAAAACATCAACCTTCAAATTTTGGTCATTCAAAACATAAACTATCGCAATAACAATTTAAATCATCAAAATCTGTTGATTTTTAATTTAAATCAATTTTTTTTTTGTGTAAGCCAAATTAGACACATCGTTAAGTTGTTTAAACATAATGATTAAATGGGGTTAAAAACTTTTTTGAATCACATGTAAGTAAAACGACGTCGTTCCTTCTTTTTTTATAAATTCTCAATTCAAGCATGTGGTGATTCTCTTTTCGCAATAGTTTAGGAGAAAGATGGAACAACATTGTTTCATTTAATTGAGATTTACAACGGTTTTTTAACTTCGTCTAATCGTTATGTTAATCAAATTAACGCTATGTTTGATTTGATTTAATCAACAAAAATTTGTGATTTAAACTAAAAATTAATAGATTTTGATAATTTAAAGTGTCAATACAGTAATTCATGTTTTCAATAGTCAAAATGTGAAAGTTTGTGTTTTTTTTAACAATATTCCCATACAACAATAGTATATTGTTATAAAAACAAAAAAAAAACAAATTCGAGAAAATGAAATAATATATAAATAGAGATTATGGGAAGAAAACAAAAGAAAACCTGGGAAGGATAAGAGGATGGGCCCGTCTCAATCGCGGAGCGAATTGCGCGGCTCTATTGTCAATGTATTTGATGTGAACACTAAAATAAATCATTTAATTTTTAAGAAATTAAAAGAAAAAAATGTTTTGTAAATATTATTTTAAAAAAACTCCAAAAAAAATTAAATATAGTCAGCAAAGCAGTAAAAAGAATCGTACAGCTGAGATTGAAAGGCTCTGGTCCGAAAGAAAGTGGGCCACCAAAAGTTTATTTTTATCTACTGCGGGTCCCACTTGCTACACTGACGTTACGGTGACACGGAAGGACAACTACTGACGCCAGACTGGCGACACTTGGCACGTTGGTGGAATTTAATGCTGACTTGGCAGTATTGACTCTTTGTTTTTAGATGACACGTCATCGAGGAGTGTGAAAGAGACAGACGTCGCGTGAAATCTGCGGGATTTTTTTTTTGAATATCCTAAAGAGCGCGTGACGGGTACGCTCCGGTGAAACGGTGATGTTCCACCGTCGATTTTTTGGGTCGTGCATTATATTGGTTTCATAATGTATTTTACTATTTTGTAGTCATTATGTGTTTTTTGTATATCTTGTGTAACGTGCAATGACTTTGCTATCCTGACAATGAAAAATTTCAAGTTTTCACATTTTGAGCAATTGGGTTTTAAATCATTTTCTTACAACCATATGAATTTAAACCTAAAATTATCCAACATTTGCTCAAAAGTCTTTTACGTCCAACAATAATATCAACCCGCTAGTGCTGGATTCCATCATCATAATTCAATCTATGAAAGCCTAAAAAACATACATATATATAATGGCTTCAATTGAGATAAAATATAAAGTTCAAAACAAAAAGAAATTGAGATAAAAGATTGACCAAAATAACAATCCGCTAACAAGCTATCAAATAATAGAAATAGACCGTCATTTTTCCAAAGGCCATATGATATGGTCATTGAACCATCATTCTAACATGTTGTACAAGTGATACCAAATCTAAGATGAACAAGCCAAAAACAAACTAGATCAAAACAAGCATGCCAGTCATCCATGGACTTATAATGAAGATTTTTTTGTCGAGAAGATTTGACTTTGGATCGAGGAGACTTGACCATGTCACAAAAAGACTTAATCAGGTTGACCACCATCGGCCATAACATCTTCAAAGCATCCCTAGAGCCACTAGACATGAACCACCACCGAATACTATATATTCATGGACCAACAATTACCAAAAAAAGACTTTGGTCGAGCCACTTCCCTCCCGGTTCGGACATGAACTGAAAATGATCGAAAAATCACCTTCTCGATTCAACCATGGACCGTACAAAGTAATAATCAGAATGTTGATTGAGTGGCATGTACTTTCTTATGCTTCTTAGCTCTTTGTCTTGCCCAACATAAAATCTCTTTGCAATTTCTCATTTATGTATTTCTTTGTGGTATATTGCTTAATTCGTCGTCTAACCATGGTCTATAAGTCTCAATTCTTCCTCAGTTCATCTTTTTTCATCCTCTTTCCCTAGGTTTTCTATATATATATATATATTTATCTAATGTTTCCTACAACAAATGCTGCAACCGGTTGTCTTCCAAAGTAACAAGATGAATAAAAATTAGTGGAAAAAATATAGAAGAATACTTTTCAATTTGTTAATCTCCTTATTAGTGGAGGAAAGTTTTCCTTATATTTCTCTTATTTGTTCATCTAATTAACGTAGAATGAGTTGAAAATTTTATTTTTCATTTTCAACCTAAATGGTAAAATTTGAGAGGAATCTATCTTTCCTCTGATTTTTTTCCTCTAAAAGTGCAACTAGTTGCAGCCAAAAAAATTCATATGTCTAAAGAAGTTGAAAGAAGGAAAATCAAATGTTTTGCACCGACAGAATTAGCGATAAGTTTACAACGCTCAAAGAGACTCAGGTGCAAATACTTTGTTTTATGAGAAAACCACAACAAATTTGCAATGGGCTAAATCGTGGTCTTTAGGCTTTGAATGGTGACAGCGGTTTGAACGGTTCGAGACAATCGGTTAATGAGGTGCGGTGCGGTTTTAGTGCGGCGTGGTTAGAAAAAACGCATCATGCATAACACATGCGGTTACTTCGGAACAAGCGGTGCGAGACAATATATGAATGGTGAAAAAAACAACATGAGGTGCGGTCCAAATGTAAAAAGCGGTGCATAATATATATTTTAGATAATTTTATAAATACAAATGGATTAATGATATTAATATAATTATAAATTAAAACTATTAATTTTTAATGATCTAGTATTTTCACAAATTAATTATGAAATATAACTAAATAATTATTAAAAATTTAATAAATTTGTTTGGCATTTTACAATAATATATTTATCGTTAAAATCAAATTAAAAACACATCCTAAAAAACCAAGTAAAATAATATAATACAATACAATATAATCAATTTATTTTTAAAGTTGAAGTTTTAATTTATAAATATAGCAAACTATATTTGTTATTAAGAAATACATAAAATTCAAAATATCAAGTATAATACAATACAAAAAATGTTATTGATCCATATAATTAATTTATAACTTCGTGATATGATCCAGACTCGTTTGAGTTCAAAAATAAAATGTTATTGATCCATATAATTAATTTTCGTAACTTTCTCCATAAATTTAGTTTTTTTTTTTTTTTTTTCAATTTCTATAATTTTAGCTTTAACTATCGTTGTGTTAGTACGTTAGTCATTATAATGTTTTCAATTTTAAAATTTTTTTAAATATATATATATAAACGTACATAGAAAATTCATAATGCATCAGATCAAATGCGATTATGAGAAAAGAAAGTGTAGACACTCCAACGAGAAAAACTTAAAGAAAAGAATCGTTAAAACCTATTTTCGTTGTTTTATTGCTTTGTATGTTTACTTCTATGTATTGTTGTTTTATATAATTTGATTTTTATCCGGGCTACGCGCGGATCTGTATTAATAATTTAGTTTAATCTTCTTTTTTTTTGTTGGTTAGTAACTTTTAAATTATCTAAAACAAAATGGGTTTACATAAATTTTCTTTTTATAAAACTTTATTTAAATATGATGTGTCATTTTCTCTTATTTGTATTTAATTATAAGATTATATATTTTAATTGTTAAGTAAAATATTAATAAATCAATTGATTTTTACCTAATTAGAAAACTAATTTATCAAAAATACTAACATGTTTGGGCTATATGCCATGTGTATAGAAATAAGAATAAAAGAAGAAGAATTGTTTGACATTTTAGAAAATTAAAAAAAACATTCTTTTAATATATGCTTATATCGTATCTTTCAACATCTTTTTCCATTTTTTGTTAATTTGTTTACATAGTGTTCAATTTTGTTTTGTATTAAGGAAGAACTCACGATGAGTGTATGATTTTTATATATTTACTTTATATATTTTGTGTCTGAACGACTGTTTTTTACCTTTTTAAAATGTCTATCTGATAACATATATGATACCCGGATTTTGAATTTGAAATTTCACAGTAAACATTTGATGAGCTTTAACTAATATTAAGTAATCTTTTTTAGATGATAGAAAAATGAGTAGTAAACATTTGATGAATTTTAACTAACATTACATAATTTTTTTTATTTATTGAGATAAAAGTAGAAAGTGTCTAGTGTATTAGATGTGGTCTTCTACTTGATATGATTCACTTATGTGTGTAGTAGCGAAACTGGTATGACTTTATATTGCATTGCAATACATAAGACTTTTTACATTAAAAAAAAATGTATTTAATATTAATTTGTGACAAGGTAAATAATGTTTGTAGTCTTACATGGAGATTTGTAGGAACCTGTGAAACCTAAATCTAATAAACCTCTAGCATAGCATGCTGATTTGAAATCTAAAATTCGGTCAAAACTTTGTGGTTTTTTTAGTTTGTTGATTAGTGTTCTTAGATAATATTTGTGGCATGAACTAATGTTGTTTTTTTAGTGAATTAGATTAGAAACTTGTGAGAAATCACTCTGTAGTTTGCCTTGTTGTTAATGACCAATAATTTTTTTAATCTTGTAAACTACGTCGGCCTTTAGGTTTGCCTCATAATAGCCTATTCGATTAGCCGTTATGATTTTTTGGATTGTAGTTGACTTAAAAAATTTGTGTTAAAACAAAATATAATATTGCTAATTAAGATTTCGATTGGTGATGACTAAATAGATTTCCTAGTACCCTTTGATGGCTAAGAAACAATTTAAAACCCATAATGAAATCGTTTTTTTTTGTCATTTCGTGCCACCCATAAGTGGACGACTCAAATAGGCAGTTTTTTTTTTTTTTTCAACTATCCATTTCATTAAATCAAGTAGTGCTGTTAAGGTAAAAATACCTCACCAACATGGTCTGATTTACATGATAACTGGGTCACAAAGGCCGACCCAATAGCCAATCCCTTACATAAGAAAAATACCTTACCAAGGTGAGATACCGTCTTGAGGGGCCCATCGCGAAGGGAGAAGCCCATCGCGAGGGAGGGTGGATTCGAGTCTCCACGCTGGTGGGATGGCAGCAAAGGACAGATGGTCACCTTACTCCTTCCCGGAAAGTCTCCGAAGATACGAGGGCCCGGACGCAAAGACGCCGCCCCGAGCCATCTAAAAAACCTGAAAATAAACATCAGACACTAAATCGGGCTTGTAGGAAGTGGCACCGCCGGAACGGTTAACTCCGCCGGAACCAGAAAATCCGTCCCGCTACAAAGTCACACATCGGATAGTGAGGCAAGCCGGAATAGAAAGCGGAACCCCGAACAAAAAACCTCCGTTTCATAGATCCACCGTCCTCTGGCTTCACCTTTACAACAGACGATTTGATCTGACGTCCCAAACATATCTACAACCCCCGCTAGAGAAAATCACCGCCACGGACCGCCGAAAAGACACTAATCTCCATGAGCCGTCCCGAGAAGCAAAGGAAACAAGAACCACGGCCGCCGCTGCAAGCACAAGCAGAAACATGAGAGAAATCAGACTTAGTACCCATCGTAGAAGCTGTCCTCGACAACTCGAACTGGGCAATGGGGATCGATTTCTCCGCCTGGAATGAAACAAACGCAGCTACAGAGACGGAGGTTTTGCCGAGATGATGGACCCACCTCGAGCCAGGCCAAAACGAACTACCTCACCGCGGTTAGCCACAAGCCGAGCACCTCCCCTCCAAATCCAGAAGCCGATAATAGAACCCATCCTCGAGGAGCCGATCGCCACCACCGGTAGGAGAGAAGCCCCAACTTGGCTGCCGCAGCTCGCCACCATCACGAAAACCGAGAGGAGATCCTGACTCGACCGAGATCTAACCAAGAGAAGGAGGCAGCAAAGAAACCACCACACCACCTTGGGGAGCCGAGTAGCACGCTGCCGAGAGGAGAAGCTTCACCGCACCACGACAACCCATGTTCGGTGAAGGAATCCCGCATTCATCCGTCATCGAAGCCTCAAAGTCCCAACACCACCGTACCCGACCACGCTGCAAACAAAGCCTGCAAAAAACTAGGAGCCTCCGTCCAACACAGTGGGTCGTCGCGAAAAATGGAGTCAGATCGAGGGAGCATCGTTGGTTCGCCACAGAGAAAGCAGACCGCTGACGACCTCCTCCGCCCAAACACCCGACGAAACCCGACCGAGAACAGCCCAAAAGAAGACCGCCGGGAAAAGCAGAAGACAAAAACCGAAAATTAGAGGGGTGGCGCGACGCCGGCGCTGTGGAAGCCACCGGCCGCCGCACCAGATCTGACCGGAAAGAGAGTTGCGGCTAGGGCGACATGCGAGAGAGAGAGAGACATGTATATTTTTTAACTTCTGTTGTCGCTCTCTGTTAAATGGCAGGGGTGGGCATTTCGGTTTAATTTCGGGTTCGGTTCGGGTTCGGTTCGGTTCGGTTAATTCGGGTTGAATAAAACTCTAGCCGAACTCAACCGAAATAAGTTTGGTTCGGTTTGTGTTCGGTTTAGGTTTAGTTCGGTTTGGTTTAGTTCGGTTCGGTTGTACTTTGGTTTGGTTTTAGTTCGGTTTTAAGAAAATCAACTTATAAATACAAGAATCCTAACGAAACGTAAACAAAACGAAGTCATAAAAAAAATTATTCCCTAAAATTTTAAAACCGAACTGAAAGTATTCCACTTAATCAAAATTAAAAAATGAAAAAATTCATGGTTTCGTCTTTCCCATACCACTAAAATGAATCTACAACAAGCCAATAACTTAAATATAAGTTAATTATACAAGTCAATGTTTATTCATCTCTTATATGAGTCTATATAGACTTATATATCATTAATATAAAACTATCACTATGTGTTATTATTTTTAATATTATTAATTATCTAATTAACAAAAACACATTGGTTTATCGGTTCGGTTCGGGTTTAAACCGAACCAAACCGAACCGTTCGGATTGAGAAAAACTTCAACCAAATGGTT
>PKML01070213.1:143063-155038 GCA_002933935.1 Eutrema yunnanense | reverse complement strand
AGTCCCCATTCATTGCTTTCACCTTCCCGTATGCCTCCCTGAATTCTCCAATACTAAATGCAAATGCAGCCCTTACAACCAACTTTGCCAGCCCCTTGTTTTTATACCTAGATGTTACATTCCTTTGCAAATGAACAATACAAGCCGCATGATGTGCTTTTGGATAAACAGTTTTCTTGGTTGTCTTAATGGACTGATGCCTATCGGAGATGATGGTCAGTCTATTGCTATCTGCAAGCAAACGCTCTAACACCTGCAGGAACCATATCCACGCAGCATCATTCTCACTGTCAACAACTGCCAAAGCTAGCGGAAATACTTGGAAATTTGCGTCTTGGCCACTTTCAGTTAGCAAAACACCTTTGTATTTACCTCCCAAATGTGTCCCATCTAACACTACTACGTGCCTAACCCTCCTAAACCCAACCAGTGAAGCACCAAATGAGAGGAACACATACTTGAATCTAACTAATCCATCCTCATCAACTTATGTCTTAAACTCAGTGATAGTCCCTGGATTTGCAAGCTTGATCATATGGAGATATTCATGCAGTTTCTGAAACGATTCATCTTCAGATCCTCTCACTCCCACTATAGCACTTTCCTTCGCCCTATAACACTTCATATAAGAAGCGTTCACACGCAGATCTTCAAGTACAAGCCGCTACAATTCCCTAGCCTTTGGACCTTTCACAGGATCCCCATACTTCGCCCGATAGACAGCAACTATTACACGGGACGAGAGGCTACTTCTGAACGCCTGTCGCGTTTCAATATCACACTTATGTTCATGCTGTGCCCTTCTAATCACGTAACACGAGCTTTCCTTTACTTCCTTTGCAAACACACGCCACTCACAACGTTTATCTAAACAACTAACAACAAAGTTGTGACGCCTTGTTCTGCTCTGGTAGAAACGGAACATTTCCTCAATTGCATATATAGCAAGCGCTATCTTACAGTCTTCCTTTGACGCATACACCTTCCCTACTCTAATGCCTTCCTCCCCGCCAGAAACATCAAGGTCTGGAATATCAGCATTGTCATAGAGCGTGTCGTCAAACATCTGTGGGATGTCGAAATCCTCATCGTCCAATGCTGCCAGTTTATTCACCCCCTGTCCATTTGCACCATCCACTCGATCTTGACCACCCCGAAACGTCCATCCAAAGGGAGTGCGTATGCCCTCTGTCTCTTTGTAAATTGGAGGAAATTCAAAAGCATCATTTGTAGAGCCCAATATTTCTTCACCTATACCTACACCATCCCATGTTTTATCTCCCAGATCTACTGGGTCGCACATTACCTCCGCCGCATTAGAACCGCCAAATTGGTCATCAATAAATGGTTCCCAAAACTCTTTATCATACTCATGAGTCATAACATCTTGCGAAGCTGTTTCTCGATGATCATCCTCATCACTATCCGACTCAAGAGTTTCACCATCAACATTACTTTTTGCCCCCTCCATCTTATAACTTCCCTCTAATATCTCAGCCTGTCTTATCAACTAATCATCTTCCTCACTTACAGTCGGTCGGCTATACCCATTCCGAAAATTCCTACTAGACCCAGCGCCGTCTTCATACCCAAATTGTCGTTTTCTCAAAACTGGAGTTGTAATCCCATCATCAGCTAAGTCAAACACTTTTGAAGGAACTGGACTTTTGCCCCTTGAAATAGCTCCCAAATAGTCACTCTGGTTACTTCTTCCAGAAACAGGACTGTCAAAACCAGACATGACTGGTGTCTTCGCCTCGCTAACCCCACCATAGTTAACACTACCAAAACTTCTTCTCGTCACTGGAGTTTTAAACCCACTTCTGCCACAATCGGACTCAGCCGTAACACTCCTCTCACGTTCACCTTCAAACTTAGCAAAAAGATTCATAGTAGCTTGAAGCCGAAAATGTTGTAGGAAAAAACCAATTGCACCTTCGTTTGTAACCATCACCGAAGGAGTTGTTATCCCTGTAGCTAGTTCCATGCTATTAGGGGGCCAATAACTCAACGTAACAGACACTCCTTCCCCGCCATCAACAAAGAATTCCTTCATAACATTTTTTTTCAACTCCTCTATCGAAATTTTGGGCCGAAGTGGAACTATCCTTGACATCTTCTCTGTATCTATAAGAAAATCGCACTTCCCCTCTCCAGTTATGACCATACATTGCTCATCCATCCCTTCAACAACAAAACAGAAACACTACATTTCATTACTGTGTTTTCAATCAATATATACACAATCAGATTGCAATAGTTCAACTTCTGGAAGAAAACCCAGGAAACTAACCTTTCCAAATTATTTGACCGTCCTCGCTAAACGAAGTTTTGAAGACTAACTTCAACAACCAAAACCAACTTTAAACACCTAATCCAATCACCACTTTAATCTAGCTATAGGATTTAACGTTTATCTACCCCCAATACTGATGTCTTCTTCCCAGCCATAGGATCAAAATCATTTACTACCACAACATTAAAAGCATTTACTACTGCGTCGGACCCACTGCTTTTACAAACAACCATCCACAACTAAATGGTTCTCAACCTTCGTCCATCATAGTTAATCCACCTAAATAATTGATATTTTAAACTAACCTAAGCTTTCGTGTTGGCAGCACAAATTACCACCCCAAACCTGAAATTATTATAAAGTACTTCTAACGGCATCTACCACCAACTATCCATAGTGTTCCGTCCAAACTACATTGTGCTTACTAGATCTAAACCTATCCATCGATTTACATCCATAATAACTACAACCATCAACTTCTAACCATCGACACTTTTAGGGTATACATTCCCCTGTTTTATTTAAAAAAAACCATCCATAGTACATGCAACCTTCGATTACTGACCACCCTTTCTCCACTGTTAGCCGTATCATTTCCTGGTTTTCATCAATCGATTCGTCCAGAGATGTTGTCTTCACATGTTGAATGACTATATTCATCGATTCTACCCTATAGATCCATCCATCAATCCCTGTTTAAACTTCATCAATAAACTACTGAGGAAGAAGAACGGCGTCCCTCTTTCAATTTTTAGGGCGGTCGAAAATTGGATTTATACCCAACACTGATTCCTTCCCGATATCTGAATTGCATCCCCGGCCCGTCTTTATTTTCGATTCAGCTTTCATTTTCGCACACCCAAAACGAGAGAAGTCGGATCGGTGGGTTTATGATTTTCTGGGTTTCTAGGTATCAAGACTCGCCGTCGTTTTCACACCCACCTGTCGGGATAGTAACGACGACCGAAAACATGTTGGTTACTGAAAATTAACCGAGGGACCATTTGGGACTTTCACACACATAAACAGTAAAAAATGGCCTTAAGAGTTAAATGTGCCTTTTCTAAAACAAAAACTGCCACATGTGACTTTCAGTGTAATTAACCCAAAAAAAGAGAGAAAGATTTAAAACAGCACGCCGTTGACAAAAAGAAAATGAAAAAGAAAAAATATTAAAAACATCATGTCGTTTCTCTACTTGTCAAACAAGAAAACAACAAAGCCAAGAAATTTGGAAATAAACTTGATACAGTGTGTGTGAAGTGGGGAAAAAACCTTGAAGTCAATTTTGCGATTATGATGAAGTGGAAAATCGATTTTCACTACAAGAAAACACGTCTATTACAACGGACAGAATCGATGTAAAATCGATGTAAAACAAGCTTTGGGACGGATTAGCGACGATTGCCAAATCGTCGTAAACTGATCGTCGTAACTCGAGAATCGTCGTAAAAACTGGGACGAATACGAATCGTCGTTACATCGAATAATTTTACATCGAATAATAGAATTGTTGTATTGTGAAATGAATTCGATGTAAATTGAATTCGATTTAAATTCGATGTAAATTGAATTCGATGTAAATTCGATGTAAAATTGAATTCGATGTAATTTTTATGTTAAGTATAAATTATATAATTAATAAAATAATAATTATAATATAATTAATAAAATTATAATTATAAACTAATAATTAATAAAATTATAAGTATAAATTTTATAAATAAATTTAAAATATAAAATAAAATTCGAAATACAAATAATAAAAATACAATTCGAAATATGAATTATCTAGGTTGATATCGAAGTTCCTTAAAATATAATTTCCAATCCTAACTAATTTCCAATCCTAGTTTCTAATACTATCTAATTTAATTGACAAAAAAAAAATTAAATTTTAGATAGATGTTGGAGCTTTGAGAGAGAGAGAGAGAGAGATTGTGAGAGAATGAGGTTGAAGAAAGAAATATGGGCTTGTATATATAGAGTGGTGGTCGTCGTATTTTTGATGGTAAATTACATCGGAATTACGACGGATTCGATGTAAATCCGTCGTAAAATTTTAAACAAAAATTCAAACAATCTGAATTTTCCCTCACGCGGCAAATTTAAGTTTTTGATTACGACGATTTTGCGACGGATCGATATAAATTTGATGTAAAATTACATCGGAATTACATCGAAAATCATTTTTAGTATTTCGATGTAAATTCGATGTAAAGTTTACATCAAATTTACATCGAATCCGTAATCCATACTAATTTAGGGTATAAGGTTTAGGGCTTACAATGATTATAGGGTTAATTATAAGTTCTACAAGATTGGTTTTTCATCGTTTATATTGTTTTAAATAAGTTCTACTCATTGTATACAAAAATTTGAGTTTTCATAAAAATCAGTAACATTATATACTTCATGCTTGTTATGGATATACTTATAAGAACAAAGCTTATACATTATTATGCAAGATAAAGAAGTTTTCCAGAAATTAGATTCAATCGTCGTTATTGAATTTGTTGTTTACTAAGAGAAGTCTTGGATACGGAAATATACTTTGCTGATATATTTAAAGATTGTGTATTGTAATTTAGGGTATTGGGTATAGAATTAATTATTTACATCAAAATTACATCGAAATACTAAAAAATAATATTCGATGTAATTTCGATGTAATTTTACATCGAATTTACATCGAATCTGTCGTAAAATCGTTGTAATCAAAAATTAAATTTGCCGCGGGTGGAAATTTTCATATTTTTTTAGTATTTCGTTGTAAATTCGATGTAATTTTTACATCGAATTTACAACGAATCCGTCGTAATATCATCGTAATCAAATAATTTTATACCCTGTACCCTAAATTACAATACACAATATTTAAATGTATCAACGAAGTATTTTTGTGCTTCCAAGACTTCTCTTAGTAAATAACAAATTCAATCACAACGATTGAATCTAATTTCTGGGAAACTTACTTAGCATAATAATGTATAAGCTTTGTTCTTATAAGTATATATCCATAACATGCATGAAGTATATAATGTTATTGATTTTTGTGAAAACTCAAATTTTTGTATACAATGAGTAGAAATTAGTTAAAACAATATAAACGATGAAAAACCAATCTTATAGAACTTATAATCAACCCTATAATCATCGTAAACCCTAAATCCTATACCCTAAATTAGTATGGATTATGAATTCGATGTAAAATTTACATCGAATTTACAACGAACTACACAAAAATGATATTCGATGTAATTCCGATGTAATTGTACATCGAATTTTGACATCGTCGTAATGTCGTCGTAAAAGCGTCCTTATATTACGACGACAAATATTTACGACGACTTTACATCGAAAATATATTTTGTTGTAAAATCGATGCAAATTCGTTGGTACTTTACATCGAATTATTTCCGTTGTAAAATTTCGTTGGAATAAGGCTGTTTTCTTGTACTGTTTGGTAATGAAATTGAATCGGAGTTTAGGGTTATGTGGGTTCGTGATTCGTGTTTTCGGTGTGATAGGAATTATGGGCTCACGAAATTGGTTTTTGTTCTTGGTTCGACTAATGGATTCATCATAGGAACCAGCTAGGGTAAGATGAGGGAAGGTGTGGATCCTAAAATCCACATTCAAGAATTTGGAGTGATTTATAAAATAAAGGAAAGATGGGCAAAAATCTTGAATGTGCACAACGATATAAATTATACGAACTGGATTTTGTATTGATTTACTGGATTTTGTATTGATTTTAGTATAAGAATACAATAGTAAAAGAGCTCGTATAGCGTAGGTAATATTGAATGAGTCGAAGATCCTTTACACCCCCTATGCGAGCTTCTTTTATAGTCCTTCTCATACTTAGCAGCTCTGTGATCTCCGGGGAATGTTCGATTCAAAGCACGGTAACAAAGCTCTTATCAAATCGATTCTAGCTAACTCCACAAACTCGAACATTGAATTGTATATAGCTAATTGTCGTAGCACTACACATCTAATAACAAATCTACAAGAAAGAGTTCTAGAATTTGGCTAAGTTATCTCAAGTAATCCTCATCGAACATATTGATCCCCTTCGATGATCCCTTAAACCCAACTACTAATCTACTTGGACGTAATCATGCAAGACAAAATCGAGTTTTGGAATTGCATAATCAATAAAATCAGAAGTAAACAAAAGGGTTCAAGAGAAATCTCTATCTCCCTAAATAAAAAACAAAGAACAAAAGTTTGGTGGCACAAAGTAAGAATAGCGAAGCACTAGACACCCGAATTAGGATTCTAAAAACATGTATTTATAGGTCTTCTGCTCTTGTTTGGTCGTCCTTAGGGTTTCCCAAAAGATAGAGTTGAACGGGCTTGAAACAGATCTGCAAACATGTTTCTCGGGATGTTTTTAGGTTGGACGCGGGTCGAGCTTCTCCAGGAGTGGCAGGAGGCTTTCTGGCCGCGGTTGGAAGCTGTTCAGCCTGCTTGATGGGACTTCTCGATCTTTATGTAACTTTGGATCGAACCACTGGATCGTCCTCAAATCAAGTGGAATGGAAAGGTAGCTGGTCCTTCTTAAATTTTCTCCAAATTTGGGCTGGATCAGATGGTGAGAAGATCTTCTTTGATGGTTGAACTTCTGACAGTTTGATTCTTAGCCGAAAATCTAGTTTTTCTCTAATTTGTATCGTTTTTCCTTAAGTAACCTGAAAAGAGTCTTGACACTACAAATATACGAAAACTGTTATAAAAACATATACAAGCGAGTAAAACACTTATTAAAGTGCTCTAAAATCAAAGGTAAAATGGGTAAAAATATGGTGTCATCATTAAGCTATAACTAGATTCTAACCCGTACGCCCGCAATAGAATTTTTTCTTGTTTGTTTTTGAAACTTTGCAATATAACTTGTGATTATTTATGTGTTTAGATATAATAGGTTTTTGTAGATTTAATTTTTGTACTATGTGACACATATTTATTTAGGGTTTATATATGATCTTTTTGTAAATATAATTTTCGTAATATGAAACACAACAATCCACGGTTAGACGTAGCGGGCGCACGGGTTTAGTTTTCGTAATTTGTTTAATTATTGTAACATGTTTAGAGGTCATGGGTGATTTTTGTGTTTAGATAACAATTGTTTTTGTTTGAATTTTTTTTTAATATGATAAAATATATAAATTACATGTTCCCATATGTTATGAACTAATTTTTTTTTAATATAGTATGTTCTTAATTCGTTGAAAAAAATGTTATGTTATAAACTACAAAAAAAATGTTATGTTAAATATATTTTTTAATAACTAAATTATCCATTCGGACTCTTACCCATTATTTTTTTTATTAATTTGAGGATAAAACATAATCGTAAATATTTTATATAATCAACATAAATATCATATCATTTACACCTACAAATCATCATAAATATTTTATATTTGAAAATATGAGCATTATTTGCATTATGTAATTTATCTTTTTATTTCAAATAAAAATTGGTAATTTTTATAAAGCTTTCTAACAGTATAGATATTATTTAAATTACAATATCTAAATTAAATCAAAATTAATATCCAGATTTGTTTTTATAAAGATACAATAACAACTAATTTTTTGTGATTTTTGGTAAGTAATCTAACATATATTTAAGGAAATCCAAAGTAATCTAAATTAATATTTAAAATTTCGGANTTAAAAAAAGATGTCTCTTCTTGTAAAAAAAAAAGATGTCTCTTCTTGTAACTCTTAGTTGTGAAAATGAGGTTTAGTCATTTTCAGTAGCATCGAATGCTGAAATAGTGAAAGATGATAAAGTTGGAATAATAGAAATTTGATATGTTTTATACTCCAACTTTAATATCTTTGAACAAAATTATAGGCTATGCTCTATGTTAACCAAAGCAAAGGCTGAAGTACCCAAGCAAAAAAAGATTGGACATATGTCTTCAGTTGAGACATAAATATCAAACTAAACTGAAGTACCCAACCAACTTTAATTGATTTGCGTTACAATTCTACAATAAACAAAGATATTATTGAAGACTTAATCAATCGTCAATTTTGGTAATGGTACAAAGTAATATTTTTAAGATCCATAGAAATAATTGTCTATAACTTGGGAGAAAGTTTCTTGGATCCATGTCCAGCTATAAACTCCTCCATCTTCTTGAACTGTTCCTTTGTCATCCCATTGTAATACGCGTGAGTTCGCTCCTGCGAGGTTATGTCCAGTTTTAGACTCTCTCGATCACGGATTGATAAAACAAAAAAATCAAAATTGATTGTTAAAACTGGCAAAAAGGTTACTTGCCAAGATTCATCTTATTCTTCATTGTTTTATTCGTTGTCATTGTATCAAAGATCAAATATCTAACATGAAATTATAACAATTATAAGATCTGATACGAAAATTATTAAATATATATAAAAAATAGAGCAGCCAACATTCTTGAAAAATACATACCTTGAGTGTGTTGCTCATTTTCTACAGCCGTGTCATATCTTTTTCATCTGATTTGCTTGTTTATCTATTTATAGTTAGTAAACAAAAAGAACAAAAATAAAACACATTACAATTTTGTTAATCTAAAATATATCATCAATGTGTTGATCATCTTCGTCGATGGAGTCACCATATGATTGCATTGTAATTCCTATAATAAGATTACAAACGACCCAAAATGAATGTGTTTAAATCCAAAATAATTCTCAAAATGGTTAAAAAGAAAGAAAAAGGCTAAAAACCTGAGAGAGCGAGAGAGAGAGACCAATCTATATTATTCCTTGCAGATGTCGAAACTGCTTCTCGGATTTGTATTCGGTCCAGAGGAAAATGATGAATTCAAATGCAGCAGCGATTGAGACATACTCGAACTTAATTGGTTTCAGAGGCAGGTGATCGTTTCCATTTTCCATACTGTATAAAGAATCAAATGGCATACAAATTGTCAGAACAAACATTGAGATTAAAAAAAATCAATAGCTCANGCATACAAATTGTCAGAACAAACATTGAGATTAAAAAAATCAATAGCTCAACAAAAAAAAATAAAAAAAAATTCTAGAAACTGGAGAATACTTGAGGTTTTTGAAAGTGTATTTATAGAGATTGCAAGGTTGGAATTATTAGCTATAATTTTTTTTAAAAAAAACTTAAGCTTACTGAGCAATACGAATGCATTAATTTGTTAACAAAAAAATCTAAACATTTCTTAACAGAAAATCTAAATATTTATTGGATATCTATAATATTAATTTCATTTGATTTTTTTTTTTATTCAAATAGCTAATTTGAAATTAATGCATTCCTTATAATAAATAATAAAGATTTATGTATTTAGCATTGAAACAATCGTGATTCATTATAGCATTTGTTTTATTTGTTATAAAAATTGTTGTTGCAGAAATCTAGTCAATATTTATTTCTTAAACAGATAATATCCATATTTAAAATTTAATTCTTCATAATCGTGTCTAAGAAGATTTTCTCTTTTTTGAAAGATTTTATTTTGCTTATAAGATATTATTAATTTTTAAATTGATTAAGTATTTCCAAAGAGTAGCCAATTTTACGAATTTTGAGGTATGATCGTTATAATAAATTGGAGTTAATATATTAAATTTAATTATGCGTCAAATTCTCTAACTTAAAATTTAGAAATATAACAGATTTTGAATATTGTTGAAATCACGGAAACTTTCATTAAATAGTTCAAAACTAACCAAATTTGAATAAATTTTGAAATAAATGCTAATAATCAAAATTGCTAATCACGTATTTCTTTTTTTTTTGTTTTTCCAAAATATTAGATTAACTAAATAGATTATATATTCAAATTCATTATTTTTGGATTTGAATATTGATTTTAATTTTATCCACCCAAAATTTAAAATCGATATTACTATTATTATGTTAATTGATTATTTTAAATATACACAAAATGATAAATTACATCATTTTTAAATTATTATATTTTTAATAATAATGAAAAGTAGGAAAAAATGATTGTTTATATATTTCATTGATTCAATTTCAATGATGAACAAACCATTTGCAAGAAAAACTGTGATTATTTATATATTTTTATAATTTCGTTATAAGAAGATTATACGAAGATTATCATTTGCAACAGAATCAGATGATGAACAAAGTTGCAAATGATTGTATATATATTTTTAATAATAATGAAAAGTTAATCTCACCTTTCTTTCTATGCATTGAATTTAATCGGAGTGAATATATTGAAGAGATAGTAGGAGAAAAAAGGAATTAAATAAGTATATTACATTGGAAATTTTTTTTTAGATTTTTTAAAAATAAAATATTTCCGTTTGGAAACAGGGATAAAAAAAGAAATAGTAGATATCCGGAATAGGAATAAACTAAACTTAAAAAATTCCTTGTTTGGACACAAATGTTACTCTGTTTTAATAGAATAGTGTTATAAACTATACCGTAATATATGAGAAATGTGAGAGAGAGAGAGATATCAAAGCGAGTAAAGATGAGACAGTGGAGATGTGATATTCTCTTATTGCTTCTTTTTCAATGATGATGCTACAACATCTATATATAGGAGCAGATTACTTCATAGCTAAGTAATTTACTTTATAGCTAAATAATTCACTACATAGCTAAATAATTCACTTCATAGCTATCCATTCATTACTTCATAGCTAAGTAATAGTATAATATTGTTATATAGATAATCATCCATTATTTTCAACACTCCCCATTGATTATTCATCACTAATGTATTACGTACTGCCTCGTTCAAAACATTATCATGGAAAAACCTATTGGGATAAAAACCATGACAAGGAAAAAAGAGTACAGTGACGCAATCTCCCCCTGAAATGATGGATATAACATTCTCTTCATAAATCCCGTAGATGACGCAGTCTCTCCCTCGGATAAATGAATCTTGACCTTTACATCATTTGAATTATAACACTCTCTTTTGGTCTCTTGGATGTCTATCTTTTTGCGTGGTCTTTGATGTCTCGTTAAAAACCTTATCCTGGAAAAACCCAATGGGGCAAAAACCATGGCAAGGGAAAAAGAGTACATCCACGCACACCATCATACTTCTCCTCCTGGAAGTGTTCCTCTTTAGATTTCTATCTTTTGTGTGTTCCTTGTTCATTACATTTCTCATGGCCATTTGCCATTTCTCCCTGTCAGGCCTTTTCTGGCATTCTTACACGGATTTTGGGTCTTGATCATCATTTTCATGATCAATTTCTTTGGATACAGAGAATGAAAAAATTCCATCATTATCTTCTATTTCATATCTATCCCATAATTTTCGTCTTGGGCATAGTTAATGGAAATCTCATATTCTTCTGTATCATGTTCATCTTCTGGATGAATCTCTTTATGTTGTTCTCTTTGAACATTTTCATATATGTCTTCTTGACATTTTTCTTTATATGGTTTCTTCTGAAACCTTTTTACAAATGTCTTCGGGACATTTTTCTCTATATGGTCCTTTGGACATTTCTCTTTGGACATTCAAATGCAGCAGCGATTGAGACATACTCGAACTTAATTGGTTTCAGAGGCAGGTGATCGTTTCCATTTTCCATACTGTATAAAGAATCAAATGGCATACAAATTGTCAGAACAAACATTGAGATTAAAAAAAATCAATAGCTCAACAAAAAAAAAAAAAAAAAA
>PKML01070213.1:126437-143008 GCA_002933935.1 Eutrema yunnanense | reverse complement strand
TTCTGTATCATGTTCATCTTCTGGATGAATCTCTTTATGTTGTTCTCTTTGAACATTTTCATATATGTCTTCTTGACATTTTTCTTTATATGGTTTCTTCTGAAACCTTTTTACAAATGTCTTCGGGACATTTTTCTCTATATGGTCCTTTTGGAACATTTTCACAAATGTATTTCCAAACTCTTTAATCCCATTGTATTATACTACTCGCGATAACTCTTCATGAGTTTTGATGATCATCATTCTTTAATTTGATCAAGTAGTGTTCCCGGGAACATAATTATGATATTATATTAATCATTCAGGGATTAAGTCCTCTAGAAGTTAAATCCATCGTGGATTAAATCCTTCAAGGATTTTTCACATAGAGTCGCAATACAAGACATTTTGTCTATTCCTCTTTTTGGACGAATACATACTCTTTTGATATTTGGACCTTTGGTCCAAAATGTTCCCTTTCTTCAAAAAAGCTTAATATAGATTTGATTGCCTCTTTTTACATTTTGGCCAAACATTTTTCTTTCTACACTCATCCATAGAGGTAGATTCATAATCCTCATTAATTACATCTCGCATGCTATATTATTTAGACAAGTATTTTGTCTTTGGTTCCACTTTTCCCGTAATGACATATTTAATCGAGATCTCTTTATCATTATCATCGATTTCATTCAGGTACCTGATTATATTATTAACCATATGAACGATCTCTTCAAGAGATTAATCCTCTTTCCAACAACCATATATTTGCTCCTTTTGGTTTTGAGGATTTTATATTTGGAACCAAAGTAGTCTATCACGTTTCTTACGTGCCATAGATGATATATCATGGTTTTCCCCCCTTTTAAGCCATGATATAAGTCCTTTTTATAGAGTCTTTCTAGTATTTTGGAGTCTTTTACAGGTTTTAGCACGTTTGGAGCATAATTGGAGATATTGGAGCTTTTTGGAGCATTTTGGAGCAAAGCAGAAGTTCGTGTAGCTGAGTACCCGATTTGAAGCCTCGGTATCGATCGATACTGACTAGTATCGGTCGATACTCACTGCAGCAGACACGACCCGCGACTTTTCCAAAGAGTTGAAAAATTGCAAAATTGCCCAGAAGACTTTATTATTTACAAGAATCCCCAAAACGTGACTTAGGTTATTTATTAGGATTTTACAGCCACTTGGATGGCTATGCTTTATTCTATGCTTTATTTTACTTTGGCTTTGTGAGAGAGCTTTTGAAGGGAGACAAGTCTGAAACTCTGTTCGTCAAAGAGAAGATTTTGAACCCTCTTGTTACTCTTTCTTATTATCTATTTGAGTATTTATTCAGTCATGTTTATTGCTTCAATTTCCTTGTCTTAGTAGATCCACTTTTGGTTAAGGGTTCTCATAAGGGATTTCTTTGAATGCTAGGTTGATTTATTGTTTAGGGTTCATAATCTGAATTAGTTCTTCGCTTTAGGTTGTTCTCAAAGCTAATTCTAGATTGATCACCTATAACTTAGATCTTAGGTTAATCGATTAGGCACGACAGTGCAATTGAGAAACCTGATAGAACCTAGAGTGAGCAAATTGATTATTCACAAAAAGATTTGGTTTAGTTGATTTGTGAACATATCAAACTCGATATTAAGGCTGATTTATTCTTAGGAATTTGCAAAGAGATTTGGGATTCGGAAGTTTAGATTTAGATAATTCTCGTAACGACAGTTGGTTAATTATACTTTAGTGATTTGAGTTCAAGAACCGTGCTTAACATGAACCCTGATTAGTTAGTTTATCTGCATTCATTGATTTCCTGAGAAATACCCTGAACCTATCTTTCTCCTATCAATTTTACAACTCGTTTACTGGTTATTGCTTTCTGTTTTATCTGAACTGCTTAGCTTAATTCAATACTATTCAATATATTGTGTGTCTCTGTGAGTCCTTCTGTTCGACCCCTACACTTACTACAATTATTGCTTTAGTACTTTTAGGGTATTCATTTGAGCATATCAAATTTGGCGCCGTTGCCGGGGACTCAATTCGCCATTAGATTTTAGTTTGAGAATTTCGACTAAGCTTGCCGGTATCGATCGATACTACTCAGTGTCGGTCGATACTCGTCCTTTTCTTTTGTTGATATCGATCGACACCACCCAGTGTCGGTCGATACTCATCATATTTTTGTTACTTACGTGCCTTGCCTATTGTGTTTCAGGTGTATGTTGTGTTTCAGGTGTATGCACACTCGCGAAACCAGGAGGAACAAGAGCACTCAGCTAGTTGAACTGTCATTGGAGCAACTAGCACTTTTGGAACGCACAAACAAAAAAGCAAAGAAGCCAGCAGAGATGAACAACAATCCAGTGATTTTGGTTCAAGATGCAGCTGGTGCTTACAGAGACCGAGAGGGTCAATTTAGTAATGAGAGAGGGCAACGATTAGATGGAGATAGGAACATCATCCCACCTCCTGCTGCTATCGAGGAGGTTGTTGCTGAAAATGCAGGGAATGTTGTGGCTGATCGTGGTAGAACAATTGGAGAGTACAACAGGCCTGATCAGTTTTATGTTAATCGATCAGCGATTCACCCTCCACCATATCAGAGGAATGACTTTGAGCTGAAACCTGCATACTACACTCTTGTGGGTCGGCACCCTTTTCATGGTCTTTCTCATGAACATCCCATGGATCATATTGAAAAGTTCGAGGACTTGGTCACTAGCATCAAGAGTAATGGAGTGTCCTACGATTACCTCTTCTGCAAGCTTTTCCCCTACTCTCTAGGTGGAGATGCGACGTACTGGCTGAAGCAGTTGCCTCCTGGATCACTGACTACCTGGGAGGAGACTAAGACTGCTTTCCTGAATAATTTCTATGATGATGCACGATCTGAGGATCTGAGGAACAAGATCTCCCAGTTTTCTCAAGGCCCGACTAAAGCGTTCAAGGCTGCTTGGACGAGATTTAGATCGTATCAGAGAGATTGTCCACATCACAGGTACTCTGATGTTCAGGTGCTGGGTATCTTCTTCAGAGGGATTGATTGGAGGTATCAGATGGCTTTGGATGCTTCGAGCAATGGGAATTTCAATACCAGGTATCCAGATGATGCTTATGTGCTTATTGAGAATTTTGCGTCTAGCAATAGCACCAAAAATGCAGACCTTGAGCGAAAGAGACATAATGGGAACATGGATGAATCGCAGATTGCTGAAGTTCAGGCCAAGCTGGATCTTCTGATCGGGAAGTCGAAGAAAGCTGTACACTTTGCTGATGGAGTCGATAATATTGGTGGAGATGAAGTGGAGGATGTTAACTACGTTGGTGGTTCTGGATTTCAGGGTCAACAATTTGGGTACAACCACAACCGAAACTTCAACAACAACACTCAGCAAGGTGGGTACAAGTTTGAGAGAACACAATATGGTTTTGGAGCAAAACAATTCGCTCAGAAACCACTCCAGAGCAGCGACTTCACTCGCAATTATGGGAACTCTTCGTACCAGCCCATCTCTCCAAAGTCCACAGAGAGTAAGATGGAATCCATGTTTGAACATATTCTTCAGGGACAGCAAAAGTTGCAAGTGGATTTCAATGGGAAGATTGACCATCTGTACACTGATCTGAATGGGAAAATTGAAGCTCTCAATGTTTCTCAAAGGAAGCTGGAAACTCAGGTTGCTCAGACTGCAGTAGCTGTGCAGAGGCAGGAAGGCTTTCTTCCAGGGAAAAATGAGAATCCTATAGCACACGTCAATGCAATCACCTTAGAAAGTGCTAAAGAAGCCACTGCAGTGGTAAAAAAGGGTTTGGATGCAGGAATTTCCGACGATCCTATAGAAGACGACAATGAAGATTCGGAAAATCCCAGGGTATCGACCGACACCACCGAGTATCGATTGACACTCCTTCTGCGTCAGTCCAAATTCTTTCTCGAGACATGTCGAACTCCCGTGTATCGATCGATACTCCTTCTGCGTCGGTCGATACTGAGGCGCAGGTCGAGAAGGAACCAGAGATTGTCAAGGAGAGGGTGTACAAACCCATCATACCTTATCCTATGCCTCGTAAGATGACAAAGAAGGAATGGGAGGACGCCAGATGCAAAACTATGCCGGATAAGTTGGTTGTGGAGCTTCCTTTTGTTGATGATATATCTGACGATGAGAATTCGAACACCACCCCTGTGTCGACCGATACTCGCTTGTATCGATCGACACACGTCCAAAGCTCTGCCAAGGACGATTCCAGAGCAAAAGCATCGATCGACACCACTGCTGTGTCGGTCGAGACCAGTTCAGTTGCTGAAACGAAACCCGGTTTGAGTGCAGAAAGGGTTTACAAACCTCAGATACCATGCCCCATGCCACCCAGACACCTCAGAGACCCCATTTCTCCAAAGCAGCTGCTTGGCTTTGAGAAGATAGTACGAAGGATTCCCCACACACTGACTTTTGAAGAAGCTCTAGAGTACCGCCCTCTGCTGAGTCACTTCCGAGATTGCAGAGAAACTCTGGAAGAGATCGAAGTACTCTTTATCAAGGCAAGAAGCAATTCGCTACCGCCGAAGCAGCTGACTAAGAGGGAAGACCCATGAATATTCTCAGTTCCATGCTCTATCTCTGGAGTTAAATTCAAAGAGTCTATCGTTGACTCGGGGGCTGGAGTCAATGTCATGTCAAGGGAAATTGCAGAGAGATTGGGAGCTGATATTCGTCCGCCCACGATATCTCTCACATACGCAAATTGTTCCACCTCACTTCTGCACAGTACAATACCTGATTTGATGATCACAGTAGGAGATTGTCTGGTTCTTACTGATTTTCAAGTTGTGGAAATGAGTGCAAGATCTACTACGCAGTTGATTCTTGGAAGACCGTTCATGGCTACGGTTGGTGCGATTATGGATACACCAAGCAAGAGAATCTAGTTCTCATACATTGACAAGGAGGTGTACTACGAAGCCATTCCTACTAGAGGAAATCCCACACGTGTCTCTTGCATCGATGCTGTCACAGGAGAAACGTTGGTAGTTGATCTTTTGGAAGAGCCTCCTGATGAGCCAACTGTCATAGACCGTCTAGATAGTCTTTCTGTCATCACCAATAAAGACGTCAAAACATCTAAGGCAAAGAAGAAGGTGAAGAGCAAAGGAGTGAAGGGTGTTGCTTCTATGACTTTAATCCCTCAGAAGTATGATGGGGATTCGATTGAGTACAAGGTGAAGTGCAAAGGAACTTCGAAACCATTCTCTAAGGCTCGAGTTTTTCTTACTTCGGAGCTGGAAGAGAAAGGCAAGGAGTTTGTGGAGAGCATGTTGAGCAGAACTCTGAAACTGGCGATGTCAAGTTGTGGAGCTTGTTTTGGAGTAAGTTCTCAATCTTCTCCTGACTGATCACCGGCGGTACAATCAAGCTAATGACGTTAAATGAGCGCTTGGTGGGAGGCAACCCACTGGTGAGTCTGTACATAAGTCTTTTCTTTTTATTTTTCGTTTTTGTGTCTTGTGTTTTCGTGTGAATGATATGCTCGAATTAATACCCTATAAGTACTAAAGCAGTTGTTGTAGTATATGTAGGGGTCGAACACAAGGACTCACAGAAATCACACAATAGATTAAATAGATTCGAATTAAGCTAAACCAAAAGATGTAATTGAAAGCAGTACGTAAATTAAACAAGTTGTAATTCGATTGGGAGAAAGATAGGTTCATGGTATTTCTCAGAAAATCAATGAATGCAGATAAACTAACTAGTCAGGATTCAGATTTAGCGCAGTACTTGAACTCAAATCACTAAGATATAGTTAACCAACTTTCGTTGCGAAAACTATCTAAATCTAAATCCTACGAATTCCAAATCTCTTTGCGAATCCTAAAGTATAAATCAGCTTTATAAATCAGGTTTGATTTGTTCACAAAACAACTAAACCAAATTCCTTTGCGAATAGTTATTTTACTCAAACTAAGTTCTATCAGGTAATTAATCGCACTCTCGTGCCTAATCAATTATCCTAAGATCTAAGTTCCAGATTCGTCAACCTATAATTAGCTTTGAACACAATCTAAGGCGAAGAACTAATTCAGATGGTGAATCCTAATCAACTAATCAATCTAGCATTCAGAGAAAACCCTTATGAGAACCCTGAACCTAAAGTGGATCTACTCAGACATGGAGAATGAAAACAACATGATTAAATAGATCATCAAAGAAAACAATAGAAAACAGGAGTTCAGAGTTGTTTCTCCAAAAACCAAAGTAGAATCAAGAGTAAGGAAAGCGTAGCCATCAAAGTGGCTGAAAACCCTAATTATAAAGCTAAAACACGTTTTGGGGCTTCCGGTAATTATTAAAGTCTTCTGGACCAAGTTGCAGAGTCTTTAAACTTGTAAAATCACGTTTTTTTCAGTCTGCAGCTGGTGTCGGTTGATACTGGACACCAGTACACTGTGCTTGCCAGACTCGACTGTCTTCACGAAAACTAGCATAACTTTCGATCGCACCGTTGGAATGGCCTCCAACTACTTCCAAATGAAAGCTAATCCATTGATATATATTGTGTCCAAATTTGAGCTCAATCCATCGGGGAAAAGGCCTTCAACGGATGCCAAACCTTTGATGTCTCTGCATGACACTGCATCTCCATATGCTCCAAAATGCTCCAGAATGCTTCAATATCTCCAATTAAGCTCCAAACGTACCTAATCCTGTAAAATACTCTAAAAGACTCCAAAATACTATAAAGACTCCATAAATAGGATCTATATCATGGTCTAAAAGGGGTAAAATCCATGATATATCAACTCCCCCCGACTTAGCCTTTGCTTGCCCTCAAGCAAATAGAAGACTAAACAAGAGAAAGAGGTTTGAAAACATAGAGACTCACCTGTTCTTGAAATGCTGCAATGACCCTTTTCCCAAGCACCCAAATGTCACCTAACCAGTTTTTGATCTAACCACCATGTACTTCTCCGTAGACATTCGCAGCTTCCAGACTACACATATTATTTCACAGCATCGTTCAATCAAGCCATCCTCGCCAGTTTCATCGCTGTGATTAATACCAAGAACCTTCTAGATTATTTTCCATACAATATCATGACAAAGAACCACCATTTTTCACACTTTCTGGTATTATTTCTCTCCCCCAGACTTATTTCTTATTATGTTCTTTCTTTTATTTTTTAGCTTTGCATATACACATCAAGGTATTAGACGCTAGTATTGATGGTGTTAGCCACCGAATTCCCGGTTCTTCCCTCTCAACGTATCAAAGGCGTAGGCGAATAATGGCATCATAGGAAAATCCTAGCCTCGCTTCCAATCCTTGGTGTGATCATTCCTCACCAAGTAGAATAATGGGATCGTTGGAAAATTTCTTAACCCTCTACTCAGAAGAAAATCATTTCATCTTTTAATGCATCTTATTAATTACCTTGTAACATGGAGAGAAATACCATTATTTTAAAACACATTGGTTCCTTTGTCATATACGAATGATAAATAAAGCTCTATGGACATCAATCACCTCGATGAAGTGCAAAAATTTGGCTCATGCTTTAAAGAACTTTGCTGGAAATATGAGTGTCTTCTGGTTAACTGGTCAGCCTTTGGATTTTTCATTAGTCGATCTAGAACTGATTCTGTAACAATGGTCACTTAGAAGCAAAGTCAGAACAATGGATTCAAGAAAAAGATCATCATCTCCAACAGGTTTTGACTCAATAAAACAACGAATGATTCAAAAACAACTGACTCTAAGAAAAACAAAAACAATGTCAGTGACTACCTCCCCTAGACTTAATCAACAATGTCCGCAGTGTTATCCAGCCTAGAGTTAGTAAAAGAAATCAGAACATCTAAATGAATGCGTGAAAATCAAAGAAGTTACCGAATTGCGGTAGGGGTGTCGACCGATACACAGGACTGGTATCGAGCGATACCAGGCTTAGGTCGACACATAAACTTCTTCTCATCGTCATTGATGCATGTGGTGTCGATCGATACCAGGTGGGTGTCGATCGAACCGCTCCTCTGTAACTGATTCACGCCAAACACAAGACACAAAACATAAAGCCGAAAACAAAAACAAAAACAAAAGACTGTACAGACTTACCAGTGGGTTGCCTCCCACCAAGCGCTAGTTTTTAGTCATTAGCTTGATTTCGGCTCAGGTGATCAATCGGGAGAAAATTGAGAACTTACTCACAGGCAAGTTCCACAGCTAGACACTTCGATCTTCAGAGTTCTGCGCAACATGCTCTCCACAACCACCTTTCCCTCTCTTTTAGCTCAAGTAAGGATGACTCTAGCCTTAGAGAATGGGTTCGAGGCTCCTTTGCACTTCACCTTGTACTCAATCGAATCTCCATCACACTTCTGAGGGATTAAAGTCATAGATGCAGTACTTTTTACTTCCTTGCGCTTCACTTTCTTCTTTGCCTTAGCTGTTGTGACGTCTTTCTTTGTGATGATAGAAGGACCATCCAAAAAGTCCATGACAGTTGGCTCGTCAGGAGGCTCTTCCAAAAGATCAACTACCAATGTCTCTCCTGTGACAACAGTGAAGCAAGAGACATGTGTGGGAGCTCCTCTAGAGGGAATGGCATCATAGTAGACCTACCCATCAATGTAAGAGAAAGAGATTCTCTTATTAGGCGTGTCTATGATCGCGCCAGCAGTAGCCATAAACGGTCGTCCCAGGAGCAAAGGCACCTCAGATCCTTCGCTCATCTCCACAACCTGAAAATTAGTAGGCACCAGACAATCGCCTACTTTAACAAACAAGGCAGGGATAGTACCGTATGGAGGTGAGATGGAGGAGTTCACAAACGTGAGAAGCATCGTAGGGGGTCTTATATCAGCCCTCAATCGTTCAGCAATTTCCTTTGATATTACATTGACGCTAGACCCTGAGTCAACGAGAGACTCATTGAATTCAACTCCAGAGATGGAGCATGGAACCGAGAATTTCCATGGGTCTTCCCTCTGGGTCAACTGCCTCAGCGGTAGTGACTTGCGTCTTGCCTCGATAAAGAGTGCCTTAATTTCTTCCTCAGTTTCTCTGCAATCTCGGAAGTGACTTAGCAGAGGGCGGCACTCTAGAGCTTCTTCCAAAGTCAGCGGGAGGGGAATCCTTCGTACCATCTTCTCAAAACGAAGCAGCTGCTTTGGAGAAATGAGGTCTTTGAGATGTCTAGGTAGATCAGGAAATGGCATCTTAGGCCTGTAAACCCTTTCTTCAATCAAATCAGGTGTCTTCACAATTTCTGGCTTGGTCTGTGAGTGCTATCAACCGACACGAGGTAGGGTATCGATCGATACTCAGGGTTCTGAAACGTCTCGAGAAAGGATTTCGACTGGTGTCGATCGATACTCGGTGGTGTCGATCGATGCTTTCGCTCTGGAATCGTCGCTGGCAGAACTTTGGACGTGTGTTGATCGATACAAGGGAGTATTGTGATATATCATGGTTTTTACCCCTTTAGGCCATGATATAAGTCCGTTTTATAGAGTCTTTCTAGTATTTTGGAGTCTTTTAGAGTCTTTTATAGGTTTTATCACGTTTGGAGCATAATTGGAGATATTGGAGCTTTCTGGAGCATTTTGGAGCAAAGCAGAAGTTCGTGTTGCTGAGTACCCGATTTGAAGCATCAGTATCGATCGATACTGCCTAGTATCGATCGATACCCATCGCAGCAGACACGACCCGCAACTTTAATGAAGAGTTGAAGAATTGCAGAATGGTCCAGAAGACTTTATTATTTACAAGAAGCCCCAAAACGTGATTTAGGTTATCTAATAGGATTTTACAGCCATTTTTATGACTACGCTTTCATTACTTTGATTTTACTTTTGGTTTTTGGGAGAGACAACTCTGAACTCATGTTTTCTATTGTTTTCTTGGATGATCTATTCAATCATGTTGATTTCATTCTCCATGTCTGAGTAGATCCACTTTAGGTTCAGGATTCTCATAAGGGTTTTCTTTGAATGCTAGGTTGATTAATTTATTAGTATTTACCATCTGAATTAGTTCTTCCCATTTGGCCCGGCACCAAGAAGCACTCCATCGGCACAAACTCTTATACCGACCAGGCACGAGACACTTCACTTGCCCGGTACCAGACATTCACCCGACCAGGGGAAATACCGGCCCCTTGTGCCCTACCATCCTGGCTCGGTATGAAAGCTCTCGCCGAAGCCAGCAAAAGTGTCTGAAAGGCCAGGCTTGACGAAGGACCTACGCTCGGATTTAGCTTCTGAAGCCTTCTTAGAAGTTGTAGCTAATTGAATTAGCTGTCTTCCGGAGGTGGTCGTAAGTCATTATGATCGGTGGTTTGAAAGATACACCAGATTTAGCAGAGACATGTCTGACTGGCGCCCAAACGGGTTATGCTCAAAAAAGCAAAGTCTCCATACCGGCCAGGTGTACCCAACCATACCGGGCCGGTATCAGAACTTCGACCCACTAAGAAAAACACCTTTTTATATGTTAAAGGTCTCATTTTTTGATCTATCTCATTTTTTTTATGCTTTTTCCCCTTTTTCTCTCCCTTTTCTCTCTAGAACAAGACTAGGGTTTTTGGGATTTTCCCCTTGGATTCTTTTGATTTATGCAAGTTTAAATTTATATCTTTTAACCTCTCTCTAATCTTTCACTTTCCTATTCCCTAATCATGATTAACAACACCTATTTCACAAGATTAGGTGTGTTCTTCATGATTAGTGAGTAGTTCTTTTTAAGCCCATGGATGAGGTAGATTAGGTGAATTTCGTGGTAGATCTTGATGTTTAGGACTTAGTTTACATCTTCCCTCTCTTATTTGGTGTTCATAATGCTAGATTAGGCTAGATATAGTTAATCTAGATCTTAGGGAATTCATGCACACAAGGTGTTCGATGAAATTCCCTTAAGAACCAAATAAGGGATTTTGCTTTCTTAGCCTATGAGAGTAGTTGTCTAAGGAGTATTAGGGCCATAGGAACCTATGTTTATTGCTTGTTAATCATCCTATCACAAATGATGGTTTGTTCTTGATTTGGTGATTAACAAAGTGATTAAGACCATGAGAGTGGCTTAATCTTGTTTAAGTGTTCTTGACTGTGTGAAATGACATCTAGATAGATCAAGGAAGGATCCAAAATCAATAACCTCATCCAAGGGCTTGCCTTTATCTATTTGTTAAACTCATTTTTTCTTTGTTTACTTGTGTTCTTGCCTTTAATTTGAATCATTTAGGTTGCTAGAAAACTAAAACCACATTTATTTGTTTAACTTACAAAGTTGTATGCATTCCTAGTGCTTGAAACTATACCCTTGGATTCGATACCTCTTATGCTACTTAGGCATTTGAGTAATTGATACTTGGCAATATCCTTGTATCAATTTCCTGAGAAATACCCTGAACCTATCTTTCTCCTATCAATTTTACAACTCGTTTACTGGTTATTGCTTTCTGTTTCATCTGAACTGCTTAGCTTAATTCGATACTATTCAATCTATTGTGTGTCTCTGTGAGTCCTTGTGTTCGACCCTTACACTTATTACAACTACTGCTTTAGTACTTTTAGGGTATTAATTTGAGCATATCAATAGACTCATATAGATCGTCCTTCAGGGACATCTATTTTTCAGCAGAGCTCAGTTGGGATATGAGATTTTCTTTTTCACTCATTATGAACTTTAGGTTCATATTCATTAGGAACCATAATAATAATTCATTTGATGAAATCTCATCCATTAGCTGTTTACTGCATGCAAAACTGCATGTTCTATGTTATAACATGGAGATCATATATCACCATAATTGGTTTTGAAATCCCTTGGATTTGCTTTACTTTAAGCTCATTTTTAGTGTGAGAACATGAACTTCTGGATGTTCAACTTACTTTTGATGTGGGATTATTTAATTCTCCCACTCGAGATGATGACGTTTTTCAGGTCCATCCATCTCGAATTGAATCACACTCTATGACCAACAACATATCCTTTTAACCCATTTGGGTCAGGTATTATGCATCAAATCTTTTTGATGTAGGACTCTTAATACCCCCTTTTCAAGATGATGGTTTTCCTTTCCATTCATCTTTGACTGATTTTCAGTTTAGATCGGTTATACTCGGGGTATGATTTGGGAGATTGATTAAAGAAACTAAACGATTATATCCAATGAGCTTCAACCAAAAAAATTTGTGATTCATCCATGGATACTTTTCACGATGGCTTCATTTTTAATATTTTTTTGATGACATGCAATAGTTGAAAAAGCTTCTAGTTTTTCAACATGTATTCTCAATGATCTTATATATCATTGGAAGTACCGGATGGCTTTAACCGGTTTATTCAATTAGTAAACTTCAGGTTTACTATTATATATACCTTTGCCATCTTTTGCTTTGTATCATTATCACATATATGCATCTCTCAATCGTGTGCTCTTCTGGAGCATTTTTCTCTTTAAGAGCATTTAGCTTTTCAGAAGCATCTAACTCTTCGGAAGCTTCTAGCTCTTTC
This sequence comes from Eutrema yunnanense, assembly GCA_002933935.1. Classification (NCBI taxonomy): domain Eukaryota; kingdom Viridiplantae; phylum Streptophyta; class Magnoliopsida; order Brassicales; family Brassicaceae; genus Eutrema; species Eutrema yunnanense. The sequence goes on along the minus strand of PKML01070213.1, from coordinate 130,513 downwards.
GGAGCTTCTAACTTTTTCTTTTTATGATTCTCCGGGAACCTTTTCATTTGGTTCTCCCAATTTATTTTTCTTTCTGGGATTTTTGTTTTTAGAACCAATTGGCCTCCCCCTTTTCAACTGAACTCTCGGTTCATTTGCTCTATTACCATCATTTTGTTCTTCAAGAACATTAATTTTTGATGAAGCATTTACAGCGGGGATATATGATTTTGTCACCCTTTTTGTATCAGTGAACGCATCTGGTAATTGATTTGCCATATTTTGTAAGTGTATGATTTTCTGAACTTCCAGTTCGCGTTGATTTGTAGGGGGGATCTAGGTGCAACAAAGACAATGTGCACCATGTAACATATTTTGGAATTTGTTTAATTCCTCCCCCTAACGCTGGAAATTCATCTTCATTAAAATGGCAATCGGCAAAACGAGCCGTAAACATATCACTAGTTTGCGGTTCAAGATATCGAATTATACTTGATGATGTATAACCAACGTATATACCCAATCTCCTGTGTGGCCCCATTTTTGTTATTTGCGGTAGGGCTATAGGAACATAAACCGCACAACCAAAAACACAGAGATGGGATACATTTGGCTCCTGGCCAGATGTTAATTGTAAAAGGGGAATGTTTATTATATGTGCTTGGTCTTATTTGGACCAATGACGCAGCATGCAAGATAGCATGACCCCATATAGAAATTGGAAGTTTTGTTCTCAATATCAATGGTCTAGCAATGAGTTGCAGACGCTTAATCAGAGATTCAGCCATGCCATTTTGTGTATGTACATGGGGGACCGGATGCTCAACATCGATTCCCATTGACATACAATAGTTATTAAAAGCTTGTGGAGTGAATTCACCAGGGTTATCAAGCCTAACTTTCTTTATGGCGTATTCAGGGAATTGCGCTTTCAACCTGATTATTTGGGCAATGAATTTTGCAAAAGCCGTATTTCGTGTTGTCAATAGACACACATTTGACCATCTACTGGATGCGTCAATCAATATCATAAAATATCAAAATGGCCCGCATGGTGGGTGGGTGGGCCCACATATATCACCATGTATTCTTTCTAAGAATACTGGAGATTCATTCCCGATTTTGGCTGGTGATGGCCGAATTATGAGTTTTCGTTGAGAACAAGCATTTCATGAAAATTCACTCGATTGAAAAAATCTTTTGGTTTTTCAAAGGATGGCCATTAAAATTTTCCACATTTTTTCGCACCATGACTGAACCAGGGTGGCCAAGTCTTTCATGCCATACTTTAAATGTACTGGTAAACTTTAGGTTTACTGTAACATATGATTCAACTATATGAATCGTTGTGGAATATAATATGGAGAGTAATGCTGGTAGCTCCTCTAATATAACTTTCCTTTCCGGAATTAGTGATGTGATGCAAAGATATTCAATGTCATTCTTATTTATAGTCTCAATATGATATCCATTTATGCGGATATCTCTGAAACTTGATAAGTTTCTAAGAGTATCAGGGGAATATAATGCATCTTGCACTTCAAACTTTGTTCCCCTTGGCATTGAAAAATAAGCTCTTCCAGAGCCCATAATAATCTTTGCATTTCCATATATAGTATTCACGCTTCCAGCGGAATTTTTTTAATTTAGAGAGGAGAAATATTTTTTATCTTTAAGTATTGTGTGCGTTGTAGCACTGTCTGCCAGACATAAATCTCCATCCAGAATCTCAGATAAAATATGTGGCGGCTTAAAAGAAATATAACCGCATAGGAATATAAAATAAAACCATAATATTGACAATAAATAAAGTGCGATAAATAATTATTGCAAAATAATAAATTAATAATGGGGCGGCCGAGCCGCGCTCCGATAATAATAACTGTAAAATTTGTGTCTTCTGGACGAAATTGAGAATGTCTTTAGGACATTCAGTTTATGGAGGCAGAGCCTGCCATATGATATGAGGAGACATAGTCTACCATATGATCATGATCGTGAAGGCAGAGCCTATCATAACGATCGGTTCGGGGAAGGCAGCGCCTATCATCCTGAAACAATATATAAGCGTAAATAGATTGAACATAAATTAAACCTAACATTTTTGGTATATATGAACGGATCGGAAGACGATCATGTTTTTCGGTATATGAACGGATCGTGAGACGATCGTGCTGATAACGTGTTATAAACTATAACGTAATATATGAGAAAGGTGAGAGAGAGAGATATCAAAGCGAGTAAAGATGAGAGAGTGGAAATGTGATTTTCTCTTATTGCTTCTTTTTCAATGATGATGCTAAAGCATCTATATATAGGAGAAAATTATTTCATAACTAAGTAATTTACTTCATAGCTAAGTAATTCACTTCATAGTTATTCATTCATTAATTCATAGCTAAATAATTCACTTCATAGCTATCCATTCATTACTTCATAGCTAAGTAATAGTATAATATTGTTATATGGATAATCATCCGTTATTTTCAACAAATAGATATTACTCCATTTAACATATTGTGAGGAAGATGACGAGGTAATTACCATATTGCCCTTCATAAAAAAAAGAGAGAAAGGCACAAAAAAGGGCGATAGTGGAGTCGAACCCGCAACATCTCTCTTATAGCTGAGTCGTTGATCAACTGAGTCATTTTTAACTTCATAAAACTGCTCGCGACCAAAATATATAACTACTATTTTTATTTTTGTTAATATTAATGAAATATAATATAAAAACCCTAAAATAATATTACACAATGAACTTTTTTGTGTATTCTCAAGATCAAGACAATATATTTTTTGTGTATCATGTGATTAGACTTTTTTGTTTTTTTTAATTAGATATGAGTTTGATCTTTATTTATGTATGTCTTTCTAGATTAAAAAATCAAATATATTTCTTTCATAATTATTTTGAAAAATCTATATATAACAAATTTAATCCTGAAAAATATATAAATCTTAAAATATATAAAAAAATAGTTAAAACTAATCCCCGATTTTTGGGCTAGACGTTAGGTCCAACCCGACCGCCCGACTAGCGCCTAGTGCAATTTTGAACATTAGTTAGGGAACTTTTCTCCCTAGTTTTTGTTTTTGTATGGGATAGAAAAATGAGAAGAAAAACTTTATTTTCTCCTTAAAATCACCTAATACAAATATTACTTTCTATATATACCTAAAACAACAAGATTTTCCCCTAATTTTTGTTTTTAGATGGGATATATAGAAAATGAAATGAATTGATTTTGACAAATTCAATTTAGTTGTTTAGAAAAAGAGCTCAGATAATTTTGGTTTTGGAGAATGTGGCGAGAATGGAAGAGGAAAGAAGGAGAAAGTAGCATGTGTCTATGAGAGACAAAACATTTGTGATCTCCTTAAAAAAAAAAGAGTAGAGAGCTCCGTGATATATCATGGTTTTTACCCTATTTAAGCCATGATATAAGTCTTTTTTATAGAGTCTTTCTAGTGTTTTGTAGTCTTTTAGAGTCTTTTACAGGTCTTAGCACGTTTGGAGCCTAATTGGAGTTATTGGAGCTTTCTGGAGTAGTTTGGTGCAAGGGCTGAAGTTCGTGTTGCTGAGTACCTGATTTCACGACAAGCATCGATCGATACTCATCGCAGCAAGACACGACCCGCGAGTTTTCCAAGACTTGAAGAATTGTAAAAGTGCCCAGAAGTCTTTAATAATTACAAGAAGACCCCAACTCGTGTGTTAGGTTATAAATAAGATTTTACAGCCACCTGTTTAGGCTATGCTTTATTTTATATTGCTTTGATTACTTTGGTTTTAGAGAAACAACTCTGAATCTCCCTTCGTCCGAGATCAGATCTCTAAACCCTTCTTTTTATTCTATTGATGATTTATTCAGATATGTTGATTGTTTCATTCTTCATGTCTGAGTAGATCCACTTTAGGTTTAGGGTTTTCTCATAAAGGATTTCTTTGAATGCTAGGTTAATTATCTGTTTAGGATTCACCATCTGAATTAGTTCTTCGCCTTAGGTTATGTTCAAAGCTAATTCTAGGTTGACGAATCTGGAACTTAGATCTTAGGATAATTGATTAGGCACGACAGTGCGATTAATTACCT
>PKML01070213.1:110081-122462 GCA_002933935.1 Eutrema yunnanense | reverse complement strand
CTTAGGTTGTGTTCAAAGCTAATTCTAGGTTGACGAATCTGGAACTTAGATCTTAGGATAATTGATTAGGCACGACAGTGCGATTAATTACCTGATAGAACTTAGGGTGAGCAATTGATTATTCGCAAAGAGATTTGGTTTAATTGATTTGTGAACATATCAAACCTGATATTAAAGATGATTTAGATTTTAGGATTCGCAAAGAGATTTGGAATTCCTAGGATTTAGATTTAGATAATTTTCGCAACGACAGTTGGTTAATTATACTTTAGTGATTTGAGTTCAAGAACTGTGCTAAATCTGAATCCTGTTAGTTAGTTTATCTGCATTCATTGATTTCCTGAGAAAAACCCTGAGCCTATATTTCCCCAATTGAATTACAACTCCTTTAATTTCTGCATTGCTTTTAATTACATCTGTTTGGCTTAGCTTAATTCTCAACTATACAATCTATTGTGCATCTCTGTGAGTCTTTGTGGTTCGACCCCTAACTATATTACAACTACTGCTTTAGTACTGTTAGGGTATTAAATTGAGCATATCACTCCGTTAAGTTCTTTTTCCTTTTTCTTCTCTGGCTCACTACTGACTCTGTTTATAGCTTTTCCGATGGTAACAATGGAACAAAAGAGAGTAGAGAGCTCCATTCATTCTCTTAAAAAGGTTGTCCTTTGAGTTTATGTCAGATAACAATGAAAACTTTGTCAAGTATAAACTTTTTTGTCTCTCAATTACAACTGAAAACAAATGTACAGATCAAACTCCAATTTCATTGATACGCATAAACAGAAGAAAAAACAAACTTGAATTGAACAACAGAAATAGAGATTGTGAAAACATTCCTTACTGTTAGCTTTTTGAGTGATTGAAATTTAACGTGGTGACTATACTAACTCTAATTTACCAAAAGAATAAGTAACCGTCTAGTCAATAACCTATACTAGTTTGTCTTTTGCAGATTTTCTGGTGACACTAGTATCCTTGAGTTTTATGGGCATCTTTGTGTTGTTGATCTCTGATGCTCTGCCTCCAATGGTGAAGAAGCGCTGATGCAGAATTGCAGATTTTGCGGTCTTTGTGCTTTGTAAGATATACAAGCCTCTCCATGATCTGCCTTGTTTCATGAGCTGTTGAGCTGATGGGTAAACTGATGAGCAAAGAGAGAGTATCTACACAGATTGATGTCTCTGGTTTAGCCGCGAGAAGTCCCTTTGCGTTGGCCACATCTGCTGATTTCTTGGCTATTTCAAATAGCTCCAACATCTCCGTTGCGTTCTTCTTCAGGGCTGGACAATATTTAGGGTTTCCAGAAACTTTGACAGGCGGCTGCTTCTTCATCTGTAAAGGCCTTGATGTTGTTGATACAGACCTGCAAACGTCAGGCCTCTTCAAACTTTTCTTAATCTCTTCTGCTTCACGAGCCCCAGACGATTTAGGGTTTTCAGAAAGTTTCATCGGTAGAGCCGATTGCTTCTTCGCCTGAACAGGCCTCTCCACAAAAGACTTGCAATCATCATTCAAATTTTGTTTAGTCTCTTTGGTCTCATGATATCTCTTATCTTCAGTCTTGTTCAATTCTGAGAATACTTGAACAGGTTTCTTTTGCGTTAGACGAACCTTGGTTGGAACAGATAAGCAAGTATTGTCCCTCACGCTCTTCAAAGATGGACAAGAAGTTTGTTTCTGTGTCTGAAAAGTCTTTGCTGCAGAAGACTTGCAATTAATTTCTCCGGTTTCATGAGCCTGTGATCTCTCATCTTTATTCTTCTTCAACCGCAAAAACCCAGTCTTTGGTTTCTTCAGACGACTCAGGGGAACATCTTTGGTGCAAGTAGAAGAAGGAGGGATCCGATAAAGAGTTTTAAACCAGGATTTGAACAGTACGTCAACTTCCATTCGAATCTTAGGGTTTTCATGTGTTCTCAGACTCTCCAAAAGAATTATCGCTTTAGAGTTGCAGAGATCTTTGACAGAGAGATTCAAACTCTTCAAGTATCGGAGAATATCGAAGCATCCCTCAACACCATCGATGCTGTTTGCGTTAGCGGCCTTAAGTGCAGCACACACAGAACGGTCAAGATCAGAATTAGATCTCTCTGTTGCAATTGAAAAATTCTTCATCATCTTCATGTGTTTCGTAGAATGGATTTGGAAAGAGGCAACTAGCTAGGGTTTCAATCTCAACTTTTGGGAAATCAAAATATGAAAAGCGAGTGACTCACTGATAATATATAGAGCATAGAGAGTATACATCACAGAAAAAAGGAAATAAAAGGAAGTTTCCTTCGTTCCCAAGAAATTCCAATCGAACAAAAAGTACTATAGTTCCCAGATAGACTTAAAACGACGACGTGAGATTCGTTGTATTTCCTTTTATTTTCTTTGCCCGAGGGTAAATGCGTCAGATCAATATTTCAACGTAAACATGAGATTCGTTGTTGAGACAGTATTTCCTTTTTTTTCTTCGCCCAAGGGTAAATGCGTCAGATCAATATTTCAACATAAACAGCTTACATATATTTACTTTATCATGTTGACTTTTGATATATACCTCCGGGGAAAATTTAGCATTTATTAGAAACTAGATGACTCCCCGCGCGCTGACGCGCGGATATTTTTATGTAAAAAAATTTTGGTGTTTTTAAAAAAAAAAATTTCGTAACAAATGCAGATCTAGAGAACCATCATGCCAGTAGAATAGCTGATATTTTGATTACAACTACGAAGTCGTAACCCATTATATATATCCATTAAGACATATACATACGCTCATACTATAAATTTTGCAACATATGCTTATCCAAAGATATTTAAACCACAATATGAGCACATGCGTTGCAATAAAACACAAGATATTACAGCGAGAGCGTGCCATGAATAGTTTGAGTAGCCATGAAACGAGCCGCCAGCATCTGAATCTTTACCATTCCCATAAATGATAGACCATCACCAACGCTTGGCTCACCAACACCACCCATCTGGCTCGACTGCAACAAATCGTGGTTCAACCCACCATGGGTTAGAGCACTCGCCAACATCGGATACGTGTAACCTCCTCCGGATGCTGCTGCTAAAGCTGGATTCCCCAACATTCTGGTTACATAAATCGGATGGTATTGGTACCCTAGCATGAACGGCGATGCAGCCATTCCACCACCGGTAAATACATGTTGCCCTTGCGCTTGATGTTGCTGGGACTGACCCTGATTAGCAATCGAACCTAATTAAATTCATCTTCACCGGACCCACTTAGTTCCCGAGGACGCATGCCCCATTTAAGCAAGCTGGCATGTCGCCGTTCGATTTAGAATCCTCTTCTTCGGCTCCTTAGCGCCTCTCTTGCTCCTTTCCTCGTCCAAAACCTTTAATCTTGGCCCTTGTAATTCAGGAGATTGAATCCGCGATCATTACTATTCCAAAACGAATCATCGCTGGAAGAGCCTTGTTTATATGTTATATATATTTTCTAATTTGTGTTTAGTAAAATATGATTTTTAAAAAATTAGTTTAACGAATACAACCTAATTTGAGATATAGGCCATTTGATGAATTTGTTTTATACTGTATAATTAATATGTGTTCTCCAATTTTCTTTTTTATTAAACTAAAATAAATATATAAAATAAAACAATGAGTTTATAATATTGTGATGAGCCCACGTGTGTTTACCAATAAAACAGTTTGACTTTCATCTTCTTATAATCTATTTGCCTTCTTTTCTAGTGTTTGCATCTGTCTCCTCCAAACTTCGAAACCATTCACTATGTGTTACCACCATGTTCTGATGCGGCCATTGATTCATATCATTCTTTATCACCATCATTGAGTCTTATGGCGTAACAATTTTCTTTGAAAAATTTATGTGTAACGCTTCTAACGGTTCAAATAACTTCATAGCTCATATAATTTCTTTTGTGATTTATCATCATTCGTAGATAATATAGCTCACATGCTGATGAATGAATGTTAAATGTCTTATCGGTGCTCTTTCCTCTTAGTCGTATTTTTTATCCTAAATAAATATTTCATATGTTAGACTGTTTGCATGCCAAAAAGTAGCCAAATTTCCGTCTTGTGCAGCCATAAGATAAAATCTATAAATAACATAATTAAAAGAATCTGCACTTATTTAAAAGGATAATTTAACATAACTTTGAATTTAGATAAAATTTGTTATATGAATAAAATAGCAACTATTGAGTGGGTATTTATATTTTTTTCTTTATATATATTAAATGTCTTAAGTTAATTTTGTATTCTCGTTTTTCGTAGATATATTTTAGGTATATGAATAGCATGAATTTAGACTTGTTTTAGTTATTTATTTTTACTTTAAAATACAATGAATTTGGAAAGGATTGTGTAAAAACGTAATTGTTGTAAATAAGGTATTTAACAAAAAAATATTGTTAGTAAGTTGAAAAGGTTTTTATATATATTTTTGAATTAAATAGAAGTTGGAAGGTTTATAAAGTTATTATGAGTTTTTTAATCTTGAATTTATTGAGAAATAAAAAATAAAAAAAATTTAACCAATGAGGGGGGGGGACAAGTGTCAAAGCTGGAGAGCACCCCTTTTCTTTTTATAAGTTAATTTACAAGCTTGTTTTTGTCTTCTTGGAGATGCATAAAAAGGAAAACTCTGATGAGCTTTGCTTCAATGGCACAAATTTATTCGCTTCAATGGCGGATACTGCCACAGATTTTCGCTTTCCTTGTGCTTTTTCCGATTGCTTTGAACCTTTCAATGTCAGCTACGACCACAGGGCTCTAATCGTCGAAGGAAAACGGCGCCACTCCTAAAGTAACTATCGCTTTCACCGACCTTTCTACTTTCAGTAATTTTGACAATTTCTGATTGTTTTGTTGAAATGCTGCTTGCTCTTTCTTCAATGATTAATTCTGATCTCATCACAAAAGGTGGTGCTGATGTGATTCAAACTTATGTGTTCTGGAACGGGCACGAGCCTATAAAAGGCCACATTTTTGATATATCATGGTTTTTACCCCGTTTAAGCCATGATATAAGTCCGTTTTATATAGTCTTTCTACTAGTTCGTAGTCTTTTAGAGTCTTTTACAAGTTTTAGCACGTTTGGAGTATTATTGGAGATATTGGAGTTTTATGGAGCGTTCTGGAGCAAAACTGAAGTCTGGTGACTAAGTGCCCGATCAGAGCGTCAAGCATCGATCGATACCTCCTTGGTATCGATCGACGCCCATCGAGGAGATTACGAGTCGCGACTTTTAATGAAGTTTGAAGAATTGCAGAACTTGCCCATAAGACTTTAATATTTACAAGAAGACCCCAATTCGTTTTTAGACTACTTAATTAGGTGCTACATCTGAATAATGTTAGTTAGTTTACCTGTATTCATTGATTCCCTGAAAAATACCCTGAATCTATATTTCTCCGATCGAATTACAACTTATTTAATTTACGCATTGCTTTTTAATTACATCTTTTGGTTTAGCTTGATTCGAATCTATTTGATCTATTGTGTGATTTCTGTGAGTCCTTGTGAAAGGACCGTATTTTTTTTTTTTTTTTTGCAGCAATAATTAAACAATAATTACACAATAATTAATTAAACATTACAACACAAGTTCTACAGGTTTTATAACAGTAAAAACCACAACAACAAAAATAAACCCCCGGGTCCTAATCATCCCCTCTTCACTGCCTCGATTCCACGATCACGCCTTATCTTTACCTGCATCGACAAAAGTGATGCATCAACATTTGGCTAACCAAATGCTGAGTGAGATTGATCATCCCAACAACAGGCTACCAATAAGCACAATCAACAATTATCAAGAATTAATTAACAACAATTAAAACTTTCAGCACAAAGCCGCAACTGGTATCGATCGATACTCCCATAGTGTCGATCGATGCCCAAACAACACACAACTCCCGACAAGGGACTGGTATCGATCGATACTAAAACCAACACCTGGTATCGATCGATACAACCACAACTCAAGTCCACCAACAAGGGACCGGTATCGATCGATACACACGTGGTATCGATCGATGCCCACGAGACCTAAACACAGGAATCGCCATACAAGCCACAAAAAGCATCAACCAAGCTTAACAAGGCACCACACAAGCCTACTTGCTAACCTTTGGTCCCAACTCACCTTAAACACGAAGGATCGAGCTCTAAAACGACTTCTCCAAGCTCAAGAAGATCTCCCTCTCTTCTCACAAGCCTACGCCAACACCAAGCTCGTCCAACCTCTCCCTCGAGCTTCTCAAGCTCAAACTCTCTCTCGATCTCGCAAGATCTAAGCTTCACCAAGCTTTCTTCTCTCTCTCTCTCCTTCTCTCTCTCTCCTTCTCTTTCTCGCGACCTCTCTGGTCTTATCCTCCAAGGATAGGCTTTTTATACTCGAAAGAAGATAAGAGAGAAGACAACCAGGAGAAAAACCCGGCTGGTGTCGATCGATACATGCCGGTATCGATCGATACCACCCCCGGAACAATCCGAATTAATTATTTTTCCTCAATAATCAATTCTTCCGGAACACGGGCGCTACAATTCTCCCCCACTAACTTAGATTCGTCCTCGAATCTTCGTTACCGTTCATCTCCAATGAACCGTTCATCTCCAATGAACCTTAATCGTCGCAACGATTACATAAACCTTGGCCAACCCGGCCATCTCAACACTCACACGAGGTCCAAAACCAACCTCCGAGGTTTCCCACTCAGTCCCTATGCTTATGACACCGCAGCATCATATGTACTTATTGCTCAAACACACGCCAACCCCATCACTCAAGACACCGCAGCATCTCCGAGTTCCGAGCGTCAGCCATATCCCGCAGGATATCCACCATACCTCGCAAGGTATCAACCATACCACATCACCCAAGACACCGCAGCATCTCCGAGTTCTGGGTATCTGCCGTACCACTCCCCTCGGTAATATAACCTGAAAGAGTCTCGATACCCCATACCACTCAATTCTAGGGAATATATCCTACGTCTAGGACATACTCCTTACGAATCCACGGTATCACGTATTACTCTAGGCTATAAACCTCCCGAGTCTGGGTACATCGCCACTCACACTCTCAAGACACACAGTCCTGCGAGCTATCGGCACCAGAGGAACCAGTCCTCTCAACGAGCAATAAGTCACATATCTCTAAGCATCTCGACTGAACTACCTCCCGTGATCCGTGTAAATCCTCGCAAGGCAACACCGGCATCACCCATATTCCATACCCGGAATATCTGGCGTGCATAACCAATAACCCGGTCATCGCACCGCCCTCAACAGCAATAAGAACATCCATCTTATCACTCTCTTGCATTAACGCTCTTTACCCCAAACGTAATGCGAAGCCGTGACTCCCAAAGTCACCAATAATAAGAAATACTCATCTTATTACACATCATAATGTAACATCGTTCTACACAACGGAAATACAAAATGAAACACACATAGCATACAGCTATAACCGAAACTGGAACCTCTCGATGGAACTCAAGCCGCAGCTTGCTTCTGGAACCACTTCTGGAACCTCGCTTCCATCCTAGCCTCTGGCTCCCAAGTTTCCTCCTGTACCCCGCCACAGTCCCACAGAACTCGCATCATCGGAATCTTCTTCCGACGAAGCTCCTTGACCCTCCGCTCGAGAACTCTCAAAGGTCTCGCCTCAACGGTCATATTGGGCTGGAGATCTGGCGGAATCTCAGCCAATACCTCGTCACCCCTATGCAAACACTTCTTCAGCATCGACACATGGAAGACCTTATGAAATGCTTGCATAACCGCGGGTAACTCCAACCGATACGCTACCGGTCCAACACGCTCTACAATCCGGAACGGCCCCATATACCTCGGACTCAACTTAGTCGCAACAATGGACCTGTTCGGACCTCTCAGTAAAGCCATCTTGAGATACACACTATCTCCCACCTCAAACACAAGCTCTTTCCGCCTCCTATCGGCATAACTCTTTTGCCGATCTTGGGCCTCTTTCATGTTCAGCTTCAAAACCCGAATCTTCTCCGTGGTTTCCTGAACAAAACTCGCACCCAAAGTGCTCCTCTCCCCCACTTGTGTCCAACACAAGGGGGTACGACATGGCCTCCCATACAGAGCCTCATATGGAGCCATCCCAATACTCGCCTGGTAACTATTGTTATACGCAAACTCTACCAAGCTCAAGTGATCCACCCAGTGACCACCCCAATCCAGCACGCACATCCTCAACAAATCCTCCAGAGTCTGGATGGTCCTCTCGGACTGCCCATCTGTCTGAGGATGATACGCCGTGCTCAAGTGCACTTTCGTGCCCATCTCTGCCTGAAACGCATTCCAGAACTCCGATGTGAACTTAGGATCCCGGTCCGAAACAATGCTCACCGGTACTCCATACAGTCTCACAATCTCCTGCACGTACTTCCTAGCCAAAACTGCTGCCCCATCGGACTTCTTAATGGCCAGAAAACGCGCACACTTGGTCAATCGATCAACGATGACCCAAACAGCATCCTTGGTCCGAGAAACTGGTAACCCCACCACGAAATCCATCGTGATCATATCCCACTTCCACTCTGGAATGGGTAAACTCCGCAACAAACCACTCGGGACCTGGTGCTCCGCCTTCACTAACTGGCACACGTTGCACGACGCAACCCAGTTAGCCACATCCTTCTTCATCCCGACCCAATGATAGTAGCGCTTGAGATCGCGATACATCTTAGTCGCTCCTGGATGAATCGAGAACATACTCGAATGAGCCTCACTCAGGATCTCTCGCCGCAAATCCTCATCCAAAGGTACGCATACCCTCCCACTAACAAGGATAGTGCCGTTCGCAGATACCTGATACTCAGAACCCTCTGCTCTCGAAGCCTTAACCAAAACCTCATCTTTTTCCTGAGCCAACCGAACTCTGCTCAAAAGATCCGCCTGGTTAGCCGCCTCTAAGCCCAAAGGTTCCTGAGATACAACACATAAGCGCAATGTGCTAATCTCGCTCACCAAAGACTCAACCTCGAGCTCCCGAGCCAAAGCCACCCGCTTCCGACTCAACGCATCCGCAACCAGATTAGCCTTACCAGGATGGTAAGCTATCTCCAGATCATAATCGGCCACTAGCTCCATCCAGCGCCTCTGCCTCAAATTCAACTCAGGCTGAGTGAAAATGTACTTCAAGCTCTTATGATCTGTGAACACCTGCACCTTTCCGCCATAAAGATAAGATCTCCAAATCTTTAAAGCGAAAACTACTGCAGCCATCTCCAGGTCATGGGTAGGGTAGTTGCCCTCATGCTTCCGCAGCTGCCGCGAAGCATAGGCAATAACCTTCCCCCGCTGCATCAACACACAACCAAGACCCACTCCCGACGCATCGGTGTACACCACGTAAGGCTCGCCCGACTCAGGCAACGCCAATACTGGAGTACTAGTCAACATGGCCTTCAGTTCCGCGAAACTCTCATCACACTCTGAGGACCACACGAAAGGAACATCCTTCCCTGTCAGCTTCGTCATAGACTTAGCCAAACTCGCGAAACCCTTGACGAACCGCCGATAATACCCTGCCAACCCAAGAAAACTCCGAATCTCAGTGGCATTCCTCGGCCTCGGCCAAGTACTAATGGCCTGGATCTTCTCCGGATCTACCGACACTCCCTCCGCAGAGACAATGTGACCCAGAAAACCGATCTCCCGCTGCCAGAAGCTACACTTGCTCAACTTAGCAAATAACTTCTGTTCCCGCAGCTTCGAAAGAACCACACGCAGATGCACCTCATGCTCCTCCCGGCTCCTCGAATACACCAAGATATCATCGATAAAGATGATCACGAACTCATCTAGATACTCCTGGAAAACGCTGTTCATCAATCTCATAAATGCAGCCGGTGCATTTGTCAACCCAAATGGCATCACCACAAACTCGTAGTGGCCATAACGAGATCTGAAAGCCGTCTTCCGGATATCTACCTCATCGATGGGAATCTGATGATATCCCGACGCCAAGTCAATCTTGGAGAACCAAGTAGCCCCTCTCAACTGATCCAACAACTCATCAATCCGAGGAAGAGGATACCTGTTCTTCACTGTGACTCGGTTAAGTCCCCGGTAATCAATACACAACCGAAAACTCCCGTCCTTCTTCTTCACGAACAACACTGGTGCTCCCCACGGTGAAGAACTCGGGCGAATAAACCCCTTGTTCAACAACTCCGCCAGCTGCTTCTTCAGCTCTGCCATCTCTGCGGGAGCCATCCTATAAGGAGCCCTGGATATCGGTGCCGTCCCTGGTTCCAACTCGATCGTGAAAGGATCCGACCTAGATGGTGGCAACCCCTGCAACGACTGGAACACATCCTGGAACTCACGAACCACCCGAATATCCTGAACCCTAGCCTCTCCGACGGCCTCCGGCAAGGAAATAGTAGCCAAATACGCCTCGCAACCCCTCTCGATCAGACGCTCCGCGTGCACAACCGAGATCACGAGACTCCCGGAAGTCGGTCTCACACCCTGATACACCAACTTCCCTTTCCCCTGGTCGAACTCGACTCGCCCTCGGTGACAGTCCAGATGCGCTCTGAACTTCCCGAGCCAATCCATGCCCAAGATGACATCGTACAGCTCCACGGAGCAGATAATCAAATCGGCAGCCATGGACTCTCCTGCTACCTGAACATCCACGTCTCGCACCCGACCGTGAATTCTCAGGAGCTTCCCTCCGGCAACCTCCACGAAACCCAAACTCACACCGGGCTCGCTCCGTAGATTAGCCTTCTCGGCCAACTCCGGGGAAACGAAGCAATGCGATGCTCCCGTGTCAAACAACACATGACACTCTACACCTCCAACACACAAGGTCCCTGCACATATACATGTGCCGAGAACCTTAACACCCCGACAAGCACGACATTCCCCAACACAGAATTAAACTTAGATGAGTCTAAGAAAAATACATGTGATCGGCCTGGAACTCGGCTCTCCGGACTCGGCGATGGAGTACACTCGAGGCGCTGATGCCGCCTGCCTGACGGGCTGCACCACCGTGGTCTCACTCTGCCGCAACTGGGGACACTGAGGCCTGATGTGACCCGCCTCCTTGCAGTGATAGCACACTCGAGAATCCACTCGCACTCCGCCCTTCTGAGGACAGCTCGCCACTCGGTGATCCATGCTCCCACAACCAAAGCAACCCGGACCACCCCGACTACCACTCGAAGCGCTCTCCCGCTTCCGCTTCTGTCCTTGCATCGGCTTACTACTGCCTCTGCTCGGACCGGACTGCTGCTGCACAGATCTCGCCTGAAAACGCGGTGTAGCCACTACCACCTCGTCCTTCAGACCCTCCTCAAGCAAAGCTGCAGTCTCAACCAACTCATCAACCGTGCAAAAAGCCCTCACCATGCAACGGTTCCTCAAGTCAACCCGAAGACCAATCAGAAATCTCTGCACACGGGCCGACTCACTCTCAACCGCTTGTCTAACATAAGACCCGAGCCGGTTGAACTCCACCTCATACTCGCGTACCGACCGATCCCCCTGAGTCAAACTCGCAAGTCTCGACTGGATCCGGTTGAACGCCTCCTGAGGGAAGTACTTGGAGTTAAACTCCTCCACAAAATCCGCCCAAGCCATCGCGGCCTGAACTCTCCGTGCTGCCACACCCCTCCACCAGAGATGCGCATCACCCTCCAGATAATGGACCGCAATGTCCACCTGGTATCCCGCGGGACACCTACTCGAGAGGAAATTCCTCTCTACCCTCCTCAGCCACGCATCCGCGTCCTCAGGATTAGCACCTCTAGAGAAGAACACCGTGCCAATCCTCTGCATCTGCTCCATCATCCTAAGGTAGGATGGGATTTCCTCAGCAACCGCAACTGCCACCTGAGGCTAAGCCTCCACAACCGCCGGAACCACAAGAGCCTGAGCCGATACCCTCTCTGGTAACCGCTCCAACAACCTCGTCAATAGATCCGCTATGCGATCATCTCGGGCCCGAGCATCACCCGCTGCTACGCCCGCAGCACCCGCTGGAACACCAGCCACACTGGCACTCACGCCAGCCACACCCTCAGACCCAACCTGACTCGCACGCGACTCCTCGACCTGCTCCTCCGGCACACAGCCACGACCTCTACCACGGCCACGACCTCTACCACGCCCTCTAGCCATCTGCACACGTGCAGAAGCACAAGTTAAGAGAACTAAAATCAATCATCACAATAAAGATACTCACCGTGGAATCTCAGAAGGCTCGAAGATGATGATTCTAAGACCCCACACAACAGCCAATCTATTCTAGAACCACATAGGCTCCTAGAACCGTATGGGCTCTGATACCAAAATTGAAAGGACCGCATTTTTTTTTTTTTTTT